>JAWPHD010017814.1:0-42824 GCA_037043455.1 Cyrtodaria siliqua
TATGGTAGGCAAACCTAACTACTAACTAATCAGTGATAGGCAAACATCAGTGATAGGCAATCCAAACTACTAACTAAACAGTGATAGGCAAACAATCGAGTGATAGCAAACTTAACTACGAAACTAATTAGTGATATAGGCAAACCGTAACGCTAACTAATCAGTGATAGGCACAACTCAAACAATCAGTGAGATGCAAACCTAACTAAATCAGTTAGGATCGATGGACAACAATACATCACATTATCCATTGACTGTTGAACAATGGAGTTAAAAAATATAAAGAACCTTAAGATTTCATTGCAACATGTTTTATTTAGAATATTCCATATAAATAGTCATATCATATATGCAAATTCTCAAAATTTCTCATAAAGCATTCCATTAAGGATTGTTTTTCATTTTTTTGCAATGTTATCGAAGTACAACACGTCAATGATGGGTCACAAATTGAATAAAACCGTGAAGCGGCATCGAAGCGTTTTTACACAAATTTGTGACCCATCATACGACATTATACTTCGATAACATCGCATAAAATAGAAGAAAAAATCCTTATAAATTACAAACTTAGATCAATGATAATCTTTACTGACTGTCCATTTTATTTCACATGCCCCAGTAAGCTCTAAAATAAATTAATTACAGTTGAACTCAATCAGCCAAATCAACACATTTTCAAATTTGAAATCTACTCAGCCCAAATGTATAGGCCTAGATCTTTACGTTTCCTAAAACAAATAATGTTTCTATTGGTGCGCTGTTTTTAGGCACTCCAGACCAGGGCCAGACATGCGGTTCTCAATTGCTCAGGCCTAAAACTTAAAATCAGCTAGCTATCTACTCTTTTTTTTAGCTGGACCAGCGGAAAAAGGTTTAAAATGTTGGTTGTTTATTGATTCAGCTTTTAAAAATAACATGACATACTGTGAACATAATCATAAAATAGTGTTACGATTTGTAATATTAAAGACCCAACTGGGAATATAAGGGGAGTAATGGCTGGGGGTGGTTCTTCCCTGTTATATTTGAACATGTTTCATGTCAGGGACACTTTTTCTTCAAAAAAATCATAAAAACAGATATCAGATTATCTTTCCAAAAATATATGCTTGAAGTTTAATTGATTTTCTTTCATTATTATGAAAACAGTGTTTATGGTTCTTTCTGATTTCCATAATTAAATAAAATCAAACCAAAATTTCAAATTCATGGAGGAGACTAAGTATTCATGAGATCATGTGACTCCATTGTTTGTAAAACAAATGAGCAAGAAACACATGTAGTATGCTATTGCTGTATAGGTTAGTAAAATGTGTATAATAAACATGCTTAGCATTTACTTTGGATGTTTTTAAATTGTGAAAATTCTCCAAATACATGTACATTTGTGTTGCAGCATTTTATATCCATTTTTTAAACACTTATTAATGTTTTCACCAATCGAAGTTTATATCATTTTACAAATGTTAGTATTATACTGTTTGTGTTTTGTTACTCAAATACTGATGTATACATATCCTATTTTGAATGATCTGTGCAACAGTACATATATTAAAATATCTCACAATTGTGTTGTATTACCAACAAAGACCGGTATACGGCTCTCCTGGTAGGTTAGGATAGCGAGCACCTTACTAAGTTGAATACACATTCTGTCATTATCTCTCTTAGAATTCTAACAAAACTCATCTGCATGGTCCCTTTTCATTAATCTAGCCTTTCTAACAAGATACTCAGTTTTGCGCCAAGCATTTCTTCTGTCACCCTTCTTTAAATTCTATTTTTGGCATGTGGTCTTGACCCACTTCCAAGCCATGATTGTTCATGTGTAATCACAAATGATTACATGGAGAACAAAAGCAATGGTACAAAAGAAACATCTACATTTGTCATCAAATCTGTTTCTGTATCATCGTTTATTGATAAAACTTGAGCATCATGTTCCTGCTTTCTTCAAATGAATTAATTGGTAGCTCATGTTGCACATTGTCATTATTTTTTTGTTCTTCTGGTGATTTTTTTATTTCAATAAAATTCCAATTGTAATGGTTGAAATTAAAGAGCTTCAGCTGTAAGTTTTTGCTCTTCGATTACTAATAATGTTTTGGATGTATCCATCATACACAAAATAAAAAATATAACAAGTTTTCATCAACTTCTAAAACATATCACTTCACCGCCACCGCATTTTATTAAAATGCCGCCAAGATCAGTATGGTGGAGTTCAATTTATATAGGTTGATCAACTATTTCTTTTATCATTTCGAGCATTTAAATAACATAAAATAAACATATTTAGAGATGACTTGCGAGTAATTAGATTACGCATATGTGTGTTTAGAATGTTTGATGAGAAATGAATAAAACAAATGGGATTATACAAATGCAGAAATGGATCCTCTACCTTACTTGTAATGGAATTGTCCAATTATGATACAGGCTAATTGGGCCAGTAGAACATGATCCATACAGTGCAACCTTATCAAAGATGTTGACATATATATACTCATTATGTCTGGTATTTGTAGATCAGTGTTGCTGTATACAGATTACACATTCATTAAACATATACTAATGGATGACAATTTGTCAAGGAAAAAAATAAAATAAAAGTGCTCAAAAGAAAAACAGATCAATTTGGCTGAATTATGTGTTTTAGAATAATAAAACTAATGAATATCATAAATACAGTTATTGTGTACATGTTTAGTGTATGAGACATACAAGTCTACATGTATTTAATTACTTGGAAGAGAAAATTATGTCGTATCTGTTTAAAACTCATGGGAATTACTAACAATCAACAGGTCAACAATGTGTTTTCTGTCGTCTGCTGCAGTCCCAATCTATTTTTAGCTAACACTGTATTGCCACTCACTGATAATACACACACACAGCAGAGTTAATTTACATCCGAAGGTCTGATCGGATGTTGGGTCTTTAAGCTGAAGTGTTTACCTTTACTGAGTATATTAATCTGTATTATGGTATTCCACATCTAAATCCACTGCTTATTTACTTTCCTTTCTGTGACGTTAATGGTTTAAAAAATGACGTCATGTAACGTTTCGTTATGTCATTGTGACTAGGAATGTAACAGAGATAAGAAACTCAGGCGCGTAGCCATTATGTCATCGTGACTAGGAATTAAACAGAGATAAGAAACTCAGGCGCGTAGCCAGATGGAAGCTCGGAAGCCGGAACCATTCCACATTTTTTTCCCTGATATAGTGTTTGGAAGCCCGAGCATACCCCGGACCCCTTTCGCCGTTCAAATCAAATGTTGGGCTTCCACTTTAGTCTGCACCTGCGCAACTGGAACTATTTTATTTTGACGTGTACACTTTTAAGAATGACTAACCAATCAGAATGCAGTAAATATGTGTATTGTTCGCAGTTTGTAATTATTGTCAATTAAATAAATACAATGTATATAAAACATAATTTAAAACACTAGCCACCTAAGATGGAATACAAATTTAATTGTGAAACACCGATGATAGAAGTTAATACCCGTCAAATAACGTACTCTTCAAAATGTTGAGTCTTTAACATGATATCTCCTGCTGAAGCTAGATTCAGCATAGGATAAAAGTGAAAGTATACTTACTTCTTTTTTCTCTGACACAATGATTTGAAAGTGTGAGTAATGTTGAATTATGGTGTATTTTGACATTTCTTATAACTATTTTAGTGATTTTTCAATATTTGAAAGTTTTATAATGCAACATAGTAATTTAAATTATTTTTTTAAGGGTTGTGGACACAAAATTAGCCATACCAGACACCTCGTATACAAAATTGGCCTGTAATGCACATGTTTGACACACTGTTAGGTATATCTAGTAATATTTATTAATTTCTGAGGGCTTTGCATACATTTTTTGGCAAAAGTGTCAGAAAGCAACATTCTATATCGGTCCGCAAAGCTTGTGGACAAGCTGCTTCAGTGATTGTTTTACAGTTGTGTTATTACGAGTCCTGGGACTCATTGCGGGACTCATTGCCATCAGGATTTGTAAGTCCTTATGGAAAAACCTTTAGTTCCATTGTGATTCACATTTTTTTTTTTTTTTTTCGACAGTACCCAAATCTTTCCTCAACTTGGGTGGCCTTTAATATTGATATTTCCTATTTTTAATGACCAAAGAAGACCTTATCTGTTTCAAAAGAAATCTTGTCCGATTTCTATGCCTCCTGTGGATGCACATATTTTTTAATTGAGAGTCCCTAGCAAATATTACGAATCCTAGAAGCAGGACTCGCAGGTAACAAAATCACTGCTGCTTATGTCTATTTTGAATAAGATGTTGAAGTAAACTCTGACTCTGAGTTCATCGCTCATTAAGATAAGTGTCCATATGCAAATATTTTACGCGGTTTAATACATTTGACAAATTAAATCATTTAGTAATTATTATTTTTAGAATCTACCTTACAATCTGACTATATGCCCTAATAGACCCTATACCTTGTTCAACCAATCAGAAGCCCCAAAGCAATAGTGGTATCTGACCTAAAAAACTGCTCAAAACAAGTATAAACAATAATTGTCCACAAATTTTGTAAAATAAAATAAAGGAATTTTAGTGACTAATAATGCCGTCCGTCGTGTTTGTCCTGCAAATATTTTCATTTTACTTATATGTCATCTTGTAAAACATACTACAGCTGGTCTAGATTATTTATGCATAACATTTAGACCAGTTATCTCAGAGCTAATCCGATTTCAAATTCAAATTAAATAGTAGTCACGGGCCTTTCTTAAAAAACACTTTAAACATTTTCAATAAGGACTCGCATAATATCATAATGGATAATTTACACCATTTCAATATATTAATATTCACCTGATACTTTCTGCTGAACAAAAACACAACATCTAATTCTAAATAAACTTCCCTTTTCAAGGAGGTAGAAAGCTACTGTGTATGTATGTATCCAATGTTCCTGAATAGAAAATGGTTATTCCACTGCCTGAATGCACTGACACTATTTGTCTTTCTTGCACTTTTTTCATCACTTTAATTCTCCCAAAAACATGCTATTGTTAGCACTATAGTGACTACAAAATGCAAATATAAGAACTGATTTACATATTTTGGACATTTATGCAGTTTTAAATGCTGCTTGGAAATGGTATATTTCCCATAAAGCACCACTTCATGGAATTTGTCATTTACTACTGCATGAAAGCCGAAAAACGTGAATAATTTCTTAAAAACTAATCAGTTTTTTCGCTGTTAGATCGGCACTGCTACTAAATACAATGTTATCAGCACATGGACTACTGATACAGGTCTGATTCAAGTTCGCTCATGGCTCGTGTGAGACGTTTGACCTTGTCCTCTGTGGCTTTCTTGGCTGCCTGGTTTTCTCTCAACATCTCTCGCATCTCCTCCTCCACTTGATGTACCTGCCATGAAATATACATTTTAATTAATATCTATATTCTCGTAAGCCATGTGCATCTTCATTCTGTTTGTTTGAAATGTCCGGCCCGAGGCCATCCTTAAACAATTGTTGGTTTGCTGTGCTCTGAGGCAGTTACCCAACTTTTTTTAAAAAGCATTTATGGGAGTACATCTAAAAAAAATTATTACATTTTATAATATCAAACTGCATATTGCTATGTTTTATAAAATGCTTTCTCCAAATGTAATAAAAAGGTCCCAACTATACCCACTTAAAACTTTTTGGGTAAGAGCACAGCAAACCAACAATTTTATAAGGATGTCCCCAGTTGTTGATGGACCAAAGAAATAGGTAACTGTCTGTCTGTCTCTACATTATTGTTTGGGGCGCTTGTTTCAGCCAAGGGTTTTTTGCAGAAGCTTGAGCAATTTAAATAATACGTACATCAATCTTATATCAGTAGAACTGGTATTTTTAGTGGTAAATAAAAATATCTTAGTTTTGAAAATCGGTTGGGAAGTAAATAATTTTTTGATGGGGCTTTTCCCATGTAAATTCCTTCTTGGTGGGACAGCAAAAAATTAAGAAAGTTCATATAACTTCAGTTAGCCTTCATATTTTGCTATAAAACTTTCAGGTTGTCTTAATTTACGAATATACAATGATTTAAAACCATCATGGATAAAAACTTTTAAAAAAATAAATTTCAAAATTTTTCATGCAGCAGAATTTTGCATTGCAAATGCCCTATCAAAAACAGCTTTCGGGTATGAAATTTTTATTTCCCAACCGATTTTGAAAAGTAAAGCATTTTTATTTACCACTAAAAATGTCTGTTTCACTGATAAACAGCTTATTAAGGTACGAGATGTATTTTGTCTAATAAGTCCAAAAAACCTTTGGCTGAAACAAGCGCCCCAGACAATAGGTATTATTATATAACCTATAAATAGACGCGTTTTCATTGGCTAAAAAGTAATTTTTTAGAAAAAATATCTAGCGATATTGACCTGTTTTTTTGATATTGACCTGTTTTTTTGATATTGACCTGTTTTATATAATTGTTTTTTTGATATTGACCTGTTTTATATAATTGTAAATTGAGGGTTATATAATAAAACAGTTATGGACTTTTCAGCTGTTATACATGATGTTGATATGTACCAAAAAATCATTATTGACCTCGGCTATCGCCTCGGTCAATAATGATTTTTTTGGTGCATATCACATCATGTATAACAGCTGAAAAGTCCATAATTGTATAATATTTACCCACTGGGAACCGGAAATTAAATGATTCTGAGCTCAATGGGGATACAGATCATGATATCGATAGTTTCAATAGTCAGTATATATTTCATTTAATAATCTGATTAATAACTTCATTTGTGTGTTTTTACATCTTCTAAGTTGTGTTTTCCTCTCCTAAAATAGCCATTTCGAAAAATTAAGCAGATGCACGCATGTATTCATTTATGACCTAAAGGGGTAGACAGAGTTCAGAGCAAAACTATTGTATCTCCTTCTTTATTCATATACAGTTACAACAGTTTTGCACTGATCCCCTCATAGTAGTATTGATTTTAATATAATTTTTTATATGCGGATTCTCAAAGTTGTAAAACTAATGGTGACTACTAAAAGACGGGACGATTGATTGTTGAACATGCACAATTCAGGAATCTAAAACTAATGCTTGTAAATTATTTATTGTAACGCAGGAATATTGAATAAAAACAAATATTGTTTTATTTTTTATTTTGGTGAGTATTTTGTTTGTCTTGGACATCAACTACTTGACTCGACCACATTCCTCATATCGCAGGTTATTTTGAATGTCCCGTCTTTCAGGAGTCACTGACACGCCACATAGTTACAACAAATATGGCCGAGAACACATTGTTGGAAATTGTCAAAATTAAAAAAGCAAAGTCCTCTTTGTGGATAACAATTTATTTGTGTTTTTATAGTTCATCTTGTTCGTTTGGAGATAACAAAAAAACAGCATAATTTCATTTTCTTCTTTGTTATAGTTGTATCTCATAAGGTAGTTGTAATAATTCCATTTTGCCCAATAGTATTGCAATACATGTAGTATATCTCAATGGTAATAGTATTGCAATACATGTAGTATATCTCAATGGTAATAGTATTGCAATTGTAATTTCTACAATAGCAATACTATCGCAATTGTTCCTTCAATAGTCAGCCCTACTAGTGTCTATTGATAAAATGGTGTTTGCGAGTTAATCCAATAATAACCACGGAAATTGCTGATGCTCCTGCTATAAACAGATATACTACACACAACACGCCAGAATAACAGTACACAGATGACTAATTTATGTAATGTGATAAAGCTTTATACAATTAATTTAAGTGAGTTATATTCTTTTGCTAACTGCAGTTTATACTGAATGAGTACTAATCTCGTTGAATTAGAAAATACTAATCTAAAGAACTGCAAACTAAGTATAATCATCCACAAACATGAAAATAGATGACTTTTGGTAAGAAAATCATTCTTTCTTTAGTGGACATCTTGAATTGGCGCACAGACAACATCCGCTAATCGCGCTAAAATAAGATGTCCGCGAAATAGTAATTTCTTACAGTAGTTGAATCTTGTCTGAAACGTCCAAAACCTTTGGCCTGCTGGAACAAGCACCCAAAACAATAAGCTGCAATAGGGTGGTAAAACGCAATGCTTCGCTTCGGCCCATATAACATTCTAGGTCTGAGTGCCCAGTCCATAAACTTGCATATGGACCTCAGCACCATACATTATCTGTTAAATAGTTTACTTCCATTTCCATCCTAGTGTGTGAATGACACGTACTGATAGCACTTTTTATTATTCTAATAGAGAACTTCAAACGCCTGATGTAAAAAGTTGGTCAATTTAATGAAAAAAATGTGCACCAACCTTGAAAATAGCTCATCCGAAACAAGTCAAACAAAATGTTTGTGCAGTAATGTTAAAATGTACTCATACAAAATTTCATGACAAGAAAATGAAAAACAACAAATATATTTAAAGTAGCTATCCTGCCAACAACAGCTAAATTTCTAAACCTACTGATGACAAGGTGTATATATAACTTACATATTTTCAGAATGCAAACTCTATGGACACAGTGTAAACGGCTTTAATCAGCCAGACCAAAGTCCAAAAATGGAGGTCGAATAAAGAGTTACCAACTCATAATTCATTTTACGCATATTCAATCAATGATATTTTAAGCAGCAGTGAGAAAACGGTTAATCAACACATATACATTATTATATGACCCGAACGCCTGGATAGAGGTTTGATAAATGGTTTGGTAGTGTAGTTTTGCCGTTATTTGGTGGGTTAGTTTCTTTAAAATATAATATGAGTGTGTTTATACCTCTTTGCATAGGATGTTTATGGCTAGTATTTTCTTGTATAGGATGTTTATGGTTAGTGTTTTCTGTATAGGATGTTTATGGTTAGTATTTTCTTGTATAGGATGTGTATGGCTAGTATTTTCTTGTATAGGATGTTTATGGTTAGTATTTTCTTGTATAGGATGTGTATGGCTAGTATTTTCTTGTATAGGATGTTTATGGTTAGTATTTTCTGTATAGGATGTGTATGGCTAGTATTTTCTGTATAGGATGTTTATGGTTAGTATTTTCTGTATAGGATGTGTATGGCTAGTATTTTCTGTATAGGATGTTTATGGTTAGTATTTTCTTGTATAGGATGTTTATGGTTAGTATTTTCTTGTATAGGATGTGTATGACTAGTATTTTCTGTATAGGATGTTTATGGTTAGTATTTTCTTGTATAGGATGTGTATGGCTAGTATTTTCTTGGATAGGATGTGTATGGCTAGTATTTTCTTGTATGGGATGTGTATGGCTAGTTATGAGGGTTGTTCTGGGCTACATTTTGTTATGATGGATGTTCAAGCCTTTATTTTGCTATGAGGGATATTCTGTGCTAAATTTTGTTTTGAGGGATGTTTAAGCCTTTATTTGTTATGAAGGATGCTCTGTTAAGTGTGATGGTCTGGGCTACATTTTGTTATGAGGGATGTTCTGGGTTACATTTTGTTATGAGGGATGTTCAAGCTTACAGTTTGTTATGAGGGATGTTCTGGACTACATTTTGTTATGATGGATGTTCAAATTTACATTTTGTTATGGGGGATGTTCTGGACTGCACTTTATTACCAGGGATCTTCTAGCCTATCTTTTATTATGAGGGATGTTCAAGCCTACAGTTTGTTATGAGGGATGTTCTGGACTACATTTTGTTATGATGGATGTTCAAGCCTACAGTTTGTTATGAGGGATGTTCTGGACTACATTTTGTTATGATGGATGTTCAAATTTACATTTTGTTATGGGGGATGTTCTGGACTGCACTTTATTACCAGGGATCTTCTAGCCTATCTTTTATTATGAGGGATGTTCAAGCCTACATTTTGTTGAGAGGGATGCTCAAGCCTACATTTTGTTATGGTGGATGTTCAAGCCTGCATTTTGTTCTGGGCTACATTTTGTTATGAGAGATGTTCAAGCCTACATTCTGTTATGGTGGATGTTCAAGCCTACATTTTATTATGAGGGATGTTCAAGCCTACATTTTGTTATGAGGGATGTTTGAGCCTACATTTTGTTATGAGGGATGTTCTGGGCTACATTTTGTTATGATGGATGTTCAAGCCTACATTTTGTTATGAGAGATGTTCTGGGCTACATTTTGTTATGAGGGATGTTTGAGCCTACATTTTGTTATGGGGGATGTTATGATGGATGTTCGAGCCTACATTTTGGTTATGATGTATGTTCTGGGCTACATTTTGTTATGAGGGATGTTTAAGCCTACATATTGTTATGAGGGATGTTTAAGCCTGCATTTTGTTATGAGGTATGTTCTGGGCAACATTTTGTTATGAGGTATGTTTAAGCCTACATTTTACTGTTCTGGGCTACATTTTGTTATGAGGGGTGTTTGAGCCTACATTTTGTTATGAGGGATGTTCTGGGCTACATTTTGTTTTGATGGATGTTCAAGTCTACATTTTGTTATTGGGGATATTCTGTGCTACATTTTGTTATGATGGATCTACATTTTGTTATGGGGGATGTTCTGGGCTACATATTATTATGATTGATGTTCAAGCCTACATTTTGTTATGATGGATGTTTGAGTCTATATTTTGTTATGAGGGGTAATCTGGGCTATAATCTAAGTTGATCAATACATTTAAAATATATATTCAACAAGATGCTTTTCAGACCTAGAATGCTGGTATTAAATAAGTAATCAATTTTTGTGAAAAATGGTTTTAAGGAGACAAATTGTACTAACCCTGAGATTGGCTCGCTCAATCTCATTTTGTTTTTCGTCTTCCATCTGTGCAATCTGATCCTGGAATGTCTGAATCTTGTCCTCCAGCTGCTTGCGGAATGCATCATCTGCTGACTTGAGGCGATCTATAGCCAGACTGTAATCAAGGAGAAATAAAATCATCTTTTATTCTACCATAGATTTATATATATTATTGGTGCAGTACATTTAACAGTTAGTAATATGCACAACAACTTGCTAATTATTCATAAATTTCCATTGCATAGATGTTGAGATTTTATTTTATTTTCAGTAGGTGATAAAATATTTGTGGTACTCGGTTTTTATCCTTAGGTTCTATAGTAAAATAAAAATCTTTGGCAGAGTAAAAATACGATAATTTTCAATATTTTGATTTGAAAAGATACATAGAATCGATTTGCATAAATGTGCGTGAAATATGCAGGGTTTTTAAATAATCACACTAGATATCTTAATTTTAACAGTAAACTTGGTTGAACCAGGGAGTAAGTATACAGGGAGGAGAAACGGATCGTTCTGCCGTTTTATGATGTTGCGCGTGTGTTTCACAACTGCGTGAAAATGACTACTTCCGGTTGTTTCGCGCGTGTGTGAAAAACAGCAAATTCTTACAAATTCTTACACTAGCAAACTCAATAAAGGTGCGAAATGTAAACATAAGTATTATTCATTTACGTTGTGTCCTCTGATACAGAGCGTGTATTTGTTTGCATGTATAAAAGCACATTTTACCAGACAGTTCCGTGTAACAAAGATAGCGCCACTCTGCGCCAAATAAAAAATGGTGGCAGTGTATTAGCTATTGCAAAGGAGATACAAGACTATGGGTTATTTAGGCATTAATAATAACAAAAAGTCAACAGTAGACATATTTATCTTTGTCAAGAAGGTAATTTCATGGTGGTGATTATAAGACAAAGCCTAAAAAGAGGTGATGAAAATGTGCCTTTTGAGATATCAGCTGAAATTTTTTATTTTTCAAATTAAAAATGGTGTGGAGCTGTTGCAAACGAGATACGAAGTATGGGTTATATTAGGCATTAATAATAACAAAAAGTGAATAGTAGACATATTTATCTTTGTTCAAAGGTAATTTTGTGATGTTGATTATAACAGAAAGCCGTAAAAAAAGAGGCTGTAAAAACTGCCTAATTTGAGATCTTGGCTGAAATTTTAACTTTTCAAATGTAACGCGCTTACGATCGATTTACCTGTATCGATAAAATAGTAAATGTTTCTCCTCCCTGTATACTTACTCCCTGGTTGAACATCAAGGATAAAGACCAAGTTTATCACCTACCAGAATGTATTGATATGTCTTATGTCACTGATTGGTCAGTTTTTTTGATGATGCTCTAACAAAATTATGAATACCGGTACTATGCACAAATGCAAGTTATATACAGAAAAACTGATGGGACGCAGAGAGTTTTTAAAAATATATATTACTACTGACATGAGCATATTTATTAAATAAGAGTTTACCTTTTTTGAAAGCAATCTCATGATGTGAATATTTTTTTTGTTAAATACATAACCTAAATATTGACTTCATCAAAATACTTCCCAGGAATTTATGCGTGAGAATAAATTTGATCAAAAGCTTCCTAGTGTTTATTATCCGCCGCCACTGTGCTTTATTTATCCCGGGTTTAGAAACGTGCTATGGTGAGGAAGTAATGAACAGTTTCTTTAGTTTTTCAAAACTGTACTACCTGGTTCTTTTTCTTTTTATATATAATATAGTAATAGTATTTCAAGAGAATAGGGACCCACCGCAGTATCAGTTTATTTTTAGATGCGATTCAGAATGAGACGCAACGCGGTAATTAATAATTACTGGTTCTCTCAAATGAAATATTATTAGGATGGCTCCGCACCCAGGGTCACTCGGGGGTCAAAAGTTCAAATACACTAAAAATGCAAATTTATGCACATAATAACACAATGAATAAATAAATAAATTACATTAAATGGCATAACTTACAAACACTTTGGACTACTATAAAACAATATATCGTGATACGTATCACGTTACGATGTATGCGTACACCATTATATCGTGATACAAAAACAACTGACATTACCCATCTATGGTCTTAATATATTGTTTTTATATTTTCTTACCATGTAGTTAATGTATTCATTATCATGATTATTGTATTTAGATTAGACAGTTGAAAGTAATCGGATTTGCATATATTATACTATTTAAAGAGTCAGTTTAAAGGGTAGAGCTAAAAATATAAACAAATACAATCCATTTATAGATATACCAACAAGGAATTGGTGTTTTCAAATCTTAACATTAAATTATAAAATCACGGTACACAACGACCTCGTATTATAAGTTAGGAAATGTTGTTAATAGAACAACATTATGTGTGGTGCGCCCCAATTGTATTTCAGTACAATGCAATGGAAATACGCCATAGTTTAATAAGTATATGAAACACTCTTATACTTAATATCTAGACAGCACCTACAGATTCACTTCTATGTCTATTATTTTGAAAAAAAAGTGTTCATGTTCAAATGTCCTGGCGGGCCTGTGATACTTTGTATCACAATTTTCTTGTTGCGACTGCAGCATGAATGGTTGTTAATGTAGTTTGTGAAGGGCTATCTCGACATCCTACTATGCAGTGTGTATTTTTGTTTGGCAACTTACTTTGAAGCAATAATTTTTTAAACAGCTTTTCGATATTTTTGCTTTGCAGCATGAAGATCTTTGTGACAACTTTCTTTCCAGTGTGTCAAGCTTTTTGACAACTTACTTTGAAGCATGAAGAGCTTTGTGAAGACTGACTTTGCAGAATGAAGAGCTTTTTGACAATTTACTTAGCATCATTAAGAGCTTTGTGACAACTTGCTTTGCAAAATGAAGAATTTTGTGACAACTTACTTCGCAGCATGAAGAGCTTTGTCCCTTTCTTGTGACAACTTGGCTTCCTTGTGTTCCCAGGATTGCTTCATCTCCAGGACCTGCTTCTCTAATTGGCCAATTAGCTGAGATTTCTCCTTCCATTTACTGTTTAATATGCTGAAACACAACAAAAGTGTCGGACATTTAGGATCACTCTTCCTTCCTCATGTACTATCTTTAAAATAGGTTCTGACATTCCAATAAATGTCAGTCATTTAGGATCACGCTTCCTTCCTTATCTACTATCTTTAAAATAGGTTCTGATATTCCAATTACTGTATACAAAAGTGTCAGACATTTAGGATCACTCTTCCTACCTTATCTACTATCTTTAAAATAGATTCTGATATTCCATTAACTGTATACAAGAAACGATACTTTGATATATTTTATACCGCCTCCTCCAGTTTTAAAGCAGTATTACACGGTTATGCACCATGTATATTTTAAAACATGAACAGTTACATACCCCATACCAGTATAATAAACAGTTACATACCAGTATAGTAAACAGTTACATATCCCATACCAGTATAATAAACAGTTAGATACCCCATACCAGTATAATAAACAGTTACATACCCTATACCAGTATAATAAACAGTTACATACCCCATACCAGTATAGTAAACAGTTACATACCCCATACCAGCATAGTAAACAGTTACATACCCCATACCAGTATAGTAAACAGTTACATACCCCATACAAGTATAATAAACAGTTACACACCCCATACCAGTATAGTAAACCATTACATACCCCATACCAGTATAGTAAACAGTTACATACCCCATACCAGTATAATAAACAGTTACATACCCCATACCAGTATAATAAACAGTTACATAACCCATACCAGTATAGTAAACAGTTACATACCCCATACAAGTATAGTAAACAGTTACATACCCCATACCAGCATAGTAAACAGTTACATACCCCATACCAGTATAGTAAACAGTTACATACCCCATACAAGTATAACTAGAAATTGTTATTGTCCATGGGACAAAAACGTATGGCTCCCCCACTCGCCCAAACAGACATAATTGACGACTCTAGGTCCAACTGTTCTTTATTGATCTGAGATCGTTTTGATATTCAATATCCCTGTGACTGTATGTACTATCTGTATCAGTAAGGCCACATAAAAAAATATGTGTGGTTCAAGTAACCCGACCGACCCTATTTTTTTTAAAGGGCCGACCCTAAAACTTCTTATGCAAAAATTAAAAAAAAAAAAAAATGAATTAATAAAAATAAAATTAAACAAAAAATTAAAATTAAAAAAAAAAAAAAAAAAAAAAAAAAAAAAAAAAAAAAAAAAAAATCTAAATTAAAAAAAAAAATACATAGGGGTCATCTACTGGTCATGACCAACCATCCTTCCAAGTTTGAGGACCCTAGGTCCAACCATTCTCTAGTTATTGATCGGACATAGTTTCACCGCAACCTTGACCTTTGAACTAGTGACCCCAACCATCCTTCTAAGTTTGAGGACCCTAGGTCCAACCATTTTCTAGTTATTGATTGGACATCGTTTCACCGCAACATTGACCTTTGACCCCAAAATCAATAGGGGTCATCTACTTGTCATGACCAACCATCCTTCCAAGTTTGAGGACCCTAGGTCTAACCGTTCTCTAGTTATTGATCTGACATCGTATTAATAGTCAAGGTCACCACGACCTTGACCTTTGACCTAGTGACCCCTCTACTTGTCATGACTAACCGTCGTTCCAAGTTTGAGGACCCTAGGTCCAACCGTTCTCTAGATATTGATCGGACATCGTTTTGATAGTCAAGGTCACTGTGACCTTGACCTTTGACCTAGTGACCCCAAAATCAATAGGGGTCATCTACATGTCATGACCAACCATCCTTCCAAGTTCGAGGACCGTAGGTCCAACCATTCTCTAGTTATTGATCGGACATCGTTTGTGACACAGACAGACCTACGGCCTTGACCTTTGACCTAGTGACCCCAAAATCAATAGGGGTCATCTACTTGTCATGACCAACCATCCTTCCAAGTTTGAGGACCGTAGGTCCAACCGTTCTCTAGTTATTGATCGGACATCGTTTGTGACACAGACAGACCTACGGCCTTGACCTTTGACCTAGTGACCCTTAAATCAATAGGAGTCATCTACTTGTCATGACCAACCATCCTTCCAAGTTTGAGGACCCTAGGTCCAACCATTCTGTAGTTATTGATCGGACATCGTTTTGATAGTCAATGCCACCGCAACATTGACCTTTGACCTAGTGACCCTAAAATCAATAGGGGTCATCTACTTGTCATGACCAACCATCCTTCCAAGTTTGAGGACCCTAGGTTCAACCATTCTGTAGTTATTGATCGGACATCGTTTTGATAGTCAATGTCACCGCAACATTGACCTTTGACCTAGTGACCCCAAAATCAATAGGGGTCATCTACTTGTCATGACCAACCATCCTTCCAAGTTTGAGGACCCTAGGTCCAACCATTCTGTAGTTATTGATCGGACATCGTTTTGATAGTCAATGTCACCGCAACATTGACCTTTGACCTAGTGACCCCAAAATCAATAGGGGTCATCTTCTTGTCATGACCAACCATCCTTCCAAGTTTGAGGACCCTAGGTCCAACCATTCTGCATCGTTTTGATAGTCAATGTCACCGCAACATTGACCTTTGACCTAGTGACCCCAAAATCAATAGGGGTCATCTACTTGTCATGACCAACCATCCTTCCAAGTTTGAGGACCCTAGGTCCAACCATTCTGTAGTTATTGATCGGACATCGTTTTGATAGTCAATGTCACCGCAACATTGACCTTTGACCTAGTGACCCCAAAATCAATAGGGGTCATCTACTTGTCATGACCAACCATCCTTCCAAGTTTGAGGACCCTAGGTCCAACCATTCTCTAGTTATTGATCGGACATCGTTTGTGACACAGACAGACCTACAGACAGACCTACAGAGAAACAGACAGAAAGTACAAAATCAATATGGCTCCCCTACCACACTTTGTGTGGGGGAGCCATAGTAGGTCCAACCATTCTCTAGTTATTGATCGGACATCGTTTGTGACACAGACAGACCTACGGCCTTGACCTTTGACCTAGTGACCCTAAAATCAATAGGGGTCATCTACTTGTCATGACCAACCATCCTTCCAAGTTTGAGGACCCTAGGTCCAACCATTCTGTAGTTATTGATCGGACATCGTTTTGATAGTCAATGCCACCGCAACATTGGCCTTTGACCTAGTGACCCTAAAATCAATAGGGGTCATCTACTTGTCATGACCAACCATCCTTCCAAGTTTGAGGACCCTAGGTCCAACCATTCTGTAGTTATTGATCGGACATCGTTTTGATAGTCAATGTCACCGCAACATTGACCTTTGACCTAGTGACCCCAAAATCAATAGAGGTCATCTACTTGTCATGACCAACCATCCTTCCAAGTTTGAGGACCCTAGGTCCAACCATTCTGTAGTTATTGATCGGACATCGTTTTGATAGTCAATGTCACCGCAACATTGACCTTTGACCTAGTGACCCCAAAATCAATAGGGGTCATCTTCTTGTCATGACCAACCATCCTTCCAAGTTTGAGGACCCTAGGTCCAACCATTCTGCATCGTTTTGATAGTCAATGTCACCGCAACATTGACCTTTGACCTAGTGACCCCAAAATCAATAGGGGTCATCTACTTGTCATGACCAACCATCCTTCCAAGTTTGAGGACCCTAGGTCCAACCATTCTCTAGTTATTGATCGGACATCGTTTTGATAGTCAATGTCACCGCAACATTGACCATTGACCTAGTGACCCCAAAATCAATAGGGGTCATCTTCTTGTCATGACCAACCATCCTTCCAAGTTTGAGGACCCTAGGTCCAACCATTCTGTAGTTATTGATCGGACATCGTTTTGATAGTCAATGTCACCGCAACATTGACCTTTGACCTAGTGACCCCAAAATCAATAGGGGTCATCTACTTGTCATGACCAACCATCCTTCTAAGTTTGAGGACCCTAGGTCCAACCATTCTCTAGTTATTGATCGGACATCGTTTGTGACACAGACAGACCTACAGACAGACCTACAGAGAAACAGACAGAAAGTACAAAATCAATATGGCTCCCCTACCACACTTTGTGTGGGGGAGCCATAATAAACAGTTACATACCCCATACCAGTATATTAAACAGTTACATACCCCATACCAGTATAGTAAACAGTTACATACCCCATATCAGTATAATAAACAGTTACATACCCCATACCAGTATAATAAACAGTTACATAACCCATACCAGTATAGTAAACAGTTACATACCCCATACCAGTATAGTAAACAGTTACATACCCCATACTAGTATAATAAACAGTTACATACCCCATACCAGTATAATAAACAGTTACATAACCCATACCAGTATAGTAAACAGTTACATACCCCATACCAGTATAATAAACAGTTACATACCCCATACCAGTATAATAAACAGTTACATACCCCATACCAGTATAATAAACAGTTACATACCCCATACCAGTATAATAAACAGTTACATACCCCATACCAGTATAATAAACAGTTACATACCCCATACCAGTATAATAAACAGTTACATAACCCATACCAGTATAATAAACAGTTACATACCCCATACCAGTATAATAATCAGTTACATACCCCATACTAGTATAATAAACAGTTACATACCCCATACCAGTATAATAAACAGTTACATACCCCATACCAGTATAATAAACAGTTACATACCCTATACCAGTATAATAAACAGTTACATACCCCATACCAGTATAATAAACAGTTACATAACCCATACCAGTATAGTAAACAGTTACATACCCCATACCAGTATAGTAAACAGTTACATAACCCATACCAGTATAATAAACAGTTACATAACCCATACCAGTATAGTAAACAGTTACATAACCCATACCAGTATAGTAAACAGTTACATACCCCATACCAGTATAATAAACAGTTACATAACCCATACCAGTATAGTAAACAGTTACATAACCCATACCAGTATAGTAAACAGTTACATACCCCATACTAGTATAATAAACAGTTACATACCCCATACCAGTATAATAAACAGTTACATAACCCATACCAGTATAGTAAACAGTTACATAACCCATACCAGTATAGTTAACAGTTACATACCCCATACTAGTATAATAAACAGTTACATACCCCATACCAGTATAATAAACAGTTACATACCCCATACCAGTATAATAAACAGTTACATAACCCATACCAGTATAATAAACAGTTACATACCCCATACCAGTATAATAAACAGTTACATACCCCATACCAGTATAATAAACAGTTAAACTAATTTTCCTCTTGAAAAATCACCAGAAAAGGTGGGGTATAATAAACAGTTACATACCCCATACCAGTATAGTAAACAGTTACATAACCCATACCATTATAGTAAACAGTTACATACCCCATACCAGTATAGTAAACAGTTACATACCCCATACCAGTATAATAAACAGTTACATACCCCATACCAGTATAGTAAACAGTTACATAACCCATACCAGTATAGTAAACAGTTACATACCCCATACCAGTATAGTAAACAGTTACATAACCCATACCAGTATAATAAACAGTTACATACCCCATACCAGTATAGTAAACAGTTACATACCCCATACCAGTATAGTAAACAGTTACATACCCCATACTAGTATAATAAACAGTTACATACCCCATACCAGTATAATAAACAGTTACATACCCCATACCAGTATAGTAAACAGTTACATAACCCATACCAGTATAGTAAACAGTTACATACCCCATACCAGTATAGTAAACAGTTACATACCCCATACCAGTATAATAAACAGTTACATACCCCATACCAGTATAATAAACAGTTAAATACCCCATATCAGAATAATAAACAGTTACCTACCCCATACCAGTAAATTAAACAGTTACATACCCCATAACAGTATAATAAACAGTTAAATACCCAGGGCTGTACAAATCGTATAGCCCGACGCCCGGGACTAGTCCAAAACCAAAGTCGGGCGTGTCACTTTTTCAAAGATTTCCGTCCCGGACTAGTCCAATTTTAAAAAAAGAGAAAGTCAGGCGTGTCACTGTTTGAAAGATTTCAGTCCCAGAATTGTCAAATTTACAATGTCGGCCACCTGTCATAAAACAACCCCAGCACACTTCTCAACGTAATCCTTTAATTGCACTCGCTTATGTAATGCAATTAGCATCCACAGCGGCGATCATCCAATACCCCGGGCAATTTTATCAACATTCAACCATGCCGGAAGTCCCGCCTCCAAATTACTTAAAATGACAGTGGGCATTGTCAACATTATCCAATCAGTTGACCCGATCTATTTTAATCCAGACCCGCTAGCCAATGAAACGACTACCACATGTAAATCACATGTTCGTCACGTGATTACCTGTTTGTCACGTGGTGAGCTAAAAATGGCGATACACTGAAACAATAACACTAACACGTTGATTAATTCGCAATCAGGCCGATTTGTCGGCAATCTTTCGATGAGTAAAGAAACTCAGGACGTTTGATAATGGAAGCATGTTTGATATTGAAACGGTAGGTGTGATTTTTTATTGTTTCTCATTGTATTGTTGAGCGTAATTGTAACAGACTTGAAAGGCAGGTGGGGTAACGGTTTGTGCATAGTTAGTGTACTAATTACGTTCGAAGAATTGAGCTGTCAAACAAATAAAATAAAAACAAAACGAACTAATACACATAATCAGTTTGATTTCGTATTCGGCAGTGCTAATGTTTACATTTCAAAAATGAGTTTGTTGAACTTTTTCAGTGTTAAAAATAAGGAAAATTTTCAGAGTGAAAGCGAAAGTGAAAGTAAAAATAAAAAGAGGAAAAATGTAGAATGTGATACACAGCCAATCAAAAAGTCAAAATCATCTGGTGTAGTGGACAAAAACATAAAAATAAAATGTTTATGTTGATTCACATGTTATTAGTTTTTTGCATTAGGTAAAATGGTAATAAAGTTAAGAATCTCATCTGTAATCTGAACTGTAATATGAAACTCAATATCTATATTGAAATTTAAAAATGCAGATGTGATTCTTACTATTGCTACTGTTTCACCCAATGGCAGTCTACAATCTATACCACTGAAACATACATTAATTGTCTGAAGAGTAAATAAGGATTGTTTCCTTTACTGTGTGTAATGAATTGTAATGAGTATGCAAGACGCAGTTTTAACATATTGAGAAATCGAAAAAATTCAGGACTTGTGTCCATTTTTTGGGACTATTCACAATTTTTTTGGGACTAGTCACTTTTGACAGGGTGACTAGTCCCTGACTAGTGGCTAAAAAAAATATTTGTACAGCCCTGATACCCCATACCAGTATAATAAACAGTTAAATACCCCATACCAGTATAATAAACAGTTAAATACCCCATACAAGTATAATAAACAGTTAAATACCCCATACCAGTATAATAAACAATTAAATACCCCGTACCGGTATAATAAACAGTTAAATACCCCATACCGGTATTATAATAAACAGTTAAATACCCCATACCAGCATAATAAACTGTTAAATACCCCATACCAGTATTTAACTGCTGGGATCGATTATAGGGAAATCCTTCACAAGATGGTAGACGTGTGGTTCTTTTCACGAAGGAGCGTATGCGAGTGAGTTAAAAAACAAAACAAAACACGCCTACCATCTCATGAAGGATTTCCCTATAATCGAACACAGCAGTTAAATAATCTGTTTATTACATTTTAAATCAGTTTGTGCATGTTTTTAATCAAATTAGTCGCTTTATTGAACGTTATTCTTTCACTGAGAAATCTTAATCTTTCACTAATAAAAATGTAATAAAACAGTTAAATACCCCGTACCAGTATAATAAACAGTTAAATACCCCGTACCGGTATAATAAACAGTTAAATACCTTGTACCGGTATAATAAACAGTTAAATACCCTGTACCGGTATAATAAACAGTTAAATACTCTGTAATGGTATAATATAAACAATTCAATCCCCCGTACCGGTATAATAAACAGTTAAATACCCCATACCAGTATTATAAACTGTTAAATACCCCATACCGTTAAATACCCCGTACCGGTATAATAAACAGTTAAATACCCCATACCAATATAATTAACATTTAAATACCCCGTACCGGTATAATAAACAGTTAAATACCCTATACCATGAGTATAATAAACTGTTAAATACCCCATACCAGTATTATAAACAATTAAATACCCCATACCGGTATAATAAACAGTTAAATACCCCATACCAGTATAATAAACAGTTAAATACCCCATACCAGTATAATTAACAGTTAAATATCCCATACCAGTATAATAAAGTGTTAAATACCCCTTACCAGTATAATATATAGTTAAGCGATGGGAAAGCTTATATTATCAGGATTTCGCAATGGATATTTCGACAATAAAACCTGTTTAAAAACATTTTTTACTGAAAAAAACCTGTTTAAAATTACTTATGTTTTAATTTTACAATATGCAAACTTTTTAAGACGAACTTAAGGTTTTATTTCATACCCCAGCCAATACCGTTTTCACTTCTTGGAGAATGGATGTGGTATAAAAGTTAATACTCGGACCACGTAATGGATACAGCTGTTTGTACAGCATGGCATCATATTATTATTACACATGCTTGGAATCACAGACAGAATCAGAAAACGTGCAGTGATACATGTTTTTGTATTTAACTGTCAGAAAATGACTGATCAGCATATGAATTATTGATATATATACTAGCCAAACTTCCTAAAAACCTAAAACCCACTTAAGAATATGTCAATAATATTCTCATAGTCTCGTCATTTTAAGCCATGCATGATTGCAGATATGGTTGAACTGCAAAATAACGAGTTTAATTCATCTGCTTTTCTTCAATTTTTAAAGCTTTCAAGTCGATGTGTTTTCTTAGAAATAAAGTATAACAATTATACAACTGGGTACATACTTTGAGAATGTTATGTATATGATAAAGATGGTTACTGCATTACCTATGTGCCTTCCTGGAGTCATCCAGTTCTGTCTGTAACTCCGACACCTGCTGTTTCAGGTCCTGCTTCCTCTCTCTTAACCTCTCTAACATCTCCTAATAAATAAATGAAATGAAACTAAGTTTTACGGCAGCAACCTCAGAGGTAGATGAAATTATGGATGAAAATTTCCATCAGACATGACTCCGCCAGGGAGTCAACCCACGTGGGGCAGAGCCTGTTTCTGTAAAATAAAATAGATGGTACCATGTATTGCCAAACCCAACAAAATGGTAAGGAAGCCTGCTGTAAATGGTATTGATAAATGGTACTCAAGTTTTATCATAAAATGGAAAGAAGGGGAAGATTACTATGGGGTTATTTTACAGTGTTGAGTACAGTACTGAATTTTATTGGACGAGTACCCAGCAGACAGAATCCATATTTGGACGAGGTGAAGTCCAAATATGGATTCTGTCTGCTGGGTACTCATCCAATAGAATTCAGAATTGTACTCAACACTGTAAAATGAAATCTTTATTTCATACCTCTATAATTCTAACCAAACATAGTATTTGTAGTTTCTACATTTTAATTCATACGTGATGTTACCGTTATTGAGCTGTTAAAGTTATCTTCCTTTAATACCAAATATGACTTGTCCAGTCCAAATATGGATCACGTGATTCTGCAGTACAAATATGGATCGCGTGATTCTGCAGTACAAATATGGATCGCGTGATTCTGCAGTACAAATATGGATCACGTGATTCTGCAGTACAAATATGGATCGCGTGATTCTGCAGTACAAATATGGATCACGTGATTCTGCAGTACAAATATGGATCGCGTGATTCTGCAGTACAAATATGGATCACGTGATTCTGCAGTACAAATATGGATCGCGTGAATCTGCAGTACAAATATGGATCACGTGATTCTGCAGTACAAATATGGATCACGTGATATGGAATGTGGAGTATGGAATACAGGTGTGTACGTATTAAAGCCACTGTCTTCAGTACAATAGTGAAAATATTGGATTGTCACATGGTTAAAAAGACTGAAAGAGATTGGCTAGAATTTTAGAGGTGTGAAATAAATAGGAATACGGTAATCTGCCCTACTCTTACTAACGAATAGATTCTTACTGTTCTTTCACTTGCTCGGAGAATGGACTCCAATACACAGGACCGCCCAGTTTATGTCCCCATCCGGAGACAAGGCTAAGGTAAAGTGTCTTGCCCAAAAACAAACTGGCAAAACCGGTGTTTTTTACTATACTTTTGGAATATAACTCATACCGTAACAATTGGGAATTTTAGCGTGATTTTTCATAAAATTGGGAAAAAGTACAGTAAAACTTGAATTCTTTAATAATTGTATCTTTAATACTGTTTTCAGTACACTAAGGTCGACAGAGGCATTTAAAAGCATTCCATTCTCAGTACTTGTCTCATTACAGCTTCTTATTTTTTTTCTTTCTATTGGGAATTTATGACTCAAAATTGGAGGGAAAAAAAAAATGCTTTGGCATTGGGAATATAACCAAATAATGGCTATGAAAACAGCCAAAAAGAACTGCGAAACTCAGTGGTGCCAATGAGTCTTGAACCTGTTTCCTACAGATTTCAAGTCCAATGGCCGCACGCCAGCAGTCTTTTGATGTGAGAAGAGACAAAAAATAAAAATATTAAAAAAAAAAAAAAAAACATGTACGGTATACCAGTTTCCTAGTATGATATCAAGAGTTCTACGGAATCACGGTAGGGTCCAATCTATAAAACAGTATGCATCTCTGCTAAACTATGATAATTTTTTTATAGAGGTGATGACTTTAGGTACATATAATAAAATACTTGAAAAAAATAAGTATATTTATCATAAATAAAAGGATATTTCAAAATAATGCAAAGATGTTGACAATTTCCTTATGATCTTTAAAATGCATCACCCCTAGTCTCCATAAATGCAGTTTCCATTACCTTGAAGGTTATAAAATTCATGATTTTTCAGTCTGATGAGTTTGTTGTACTGTATTGTTTCTAGAAATGGTCACTCATTGAATCTTATACCAGTTACTAACAAATACAGGACACACAATATGTGCATACCGTGATACCATAGAACTTTTAAAATAATAAGCTCAATGAGGGTACCCTTCTTTTCAAATCTAATTCTGACATTTTTACATAAAATTGATTACATTTAATATTATAACAATTTAGTAGAAGGGTCACAGATAGCATTTGAATTTCCTTTTTCTTTAAATATTGTTTACAGTTTATTTTTTTCGTCCAACAGTTTAAGTACCGTGATACCATAGAAAACAAAGCTAATAGGAACCACACAATTAGTTTGGTGTGAGAAATAGTTATAATAAGGTGTTATCCACAATAAAGGTTGTATGTAAAACAAACACATACAAAGCATTATATACTGACCAATTTATTTACTGATTTGATCACAACGGAAACACAATGTTATGCTTGCCTCTGACGTATAACTTCAGAGTTTAAATGTAGATATTAAATTTATTTTATGTAGCGGCTTACAAAGTGTTTTTTTGGTATACATTTGTGTTGTACTTGTTTTCAATGCATACAATATACAAAGTACAAACTGCTGGAACAAAGATGGTTTATTCAGAAAATAGTTTAAGTTCCTTTAAAGTCGTGTAATTATTCTGTTTTGAATCCATCTGTTTTAAAATCACATGGGTATGTTAAACACACCTGCAATCTCAATATATAAACAAGAAAATCGGTAGAACCGATGGATGCTCCCTGAAATGTATCCTTATTATCATATGGCCTTGTATCACTCAGCAGTTTTCAATTTGCACTTCCATCAGTAATTTTTGATGTTATGCTTCGGACAAGAATTACAAGTATAAAATTACAAAGGGAAATGACTCTAATTTGAACGAAGATTGGTTGTAGATCACTGCACTTTCTCTCATTGTTCTTTATCCTTGCGTGGAGTTCAATTGCAGTTCCATTAATAGTTTCCGAGTCATGCTACAGACATGAATTATAAAGTTTCAAAGGACAATAATTCTATTTTCAATTAAGATAGAGTACTAACTATTCGAATAGCTCACAGCAACTTGTTTTTACCTATTACACATCACAGTAACTACTGAAATCTCAATTTCTTATTTAATCATACGCAAGCAGTTTTAAAGTCAAAATGAGGCAATATTAATACATCCAGCATGTCCAGGTGCTAATTTTAATGCTTGAATAAAACTCAAGATTGCCGTGTGTCCCTTTAAAGTTGGGAATGAAAGCAAATAAAGAAATGAAAGGTAATAAAATTCGGGATTTGTCATAAAATTTTGGATTTCTTAAGTTTTTATCGTTATTTCACTATATGTTGAAATATACTAAATAAGGCAATAGAATCAACATAATTATAGTAATATGCAAAAAAAAATATGGTTTAAACAATTAATAATAATGATTTACAAAATAATATGCAAGATAAACTACTGGGATGCTGCAAGTTTTAAAATAATTTAATCAAGATTGACATGTGGTCCTTTTATTCTTAATGTGCTTTGTATGAATTCCTTCTGAATGAATAAAGGAAATAATTTATTAAAGTTTAATATTTCACGTAATAAACTTTAATATTTCATGATAATATATGGCATTGCAGACAGCTGAAAATTTGCACTTGCATTTGCAAATTTTTCCTATCATAACAGAACCGAGGTTAGTAATTTTATTGAAGACTTCTGTGTAAAGCAAATCTCGTAATTGTCGTTTCTAGCCACATGGGAGCAGCGATGCACTTAGTTCATGCGGTTCTGAACACGATAACATGAAAACAAGATTAGAAATGTCAGTAAAGAAAATTGCCCATTTCTATTCTGTTTCGTTTTGTATCTGTAAGAAGCATAGTTATAGGTTTTAATGGATTATTGAACTCTTTTCAACCTTCGATTCCACGCAACTTATAATCAATGAAAACAGCTGTACTCTTGAACTGTTTAGTAAACAAAACATGTTTTTTACATCTTAAGACCGACCTTTTCTGGTGATTTTTTAAGTGGAAAGATATGTTTCTGTATGAAAATTACACTGCTGTATTATCCACATGCTGTCTTGATTTGAAACTGCAGCAACATTAATGGGAAAAGTAATTGGTGGTCTTCTACTTTCAATTCATTAATTTTTGTATTATGAACCATTTTCAGCTAAAAAGTTATGAATATACGGTACCTCTAAATAAATTCTGTTGATATTTAATGGAATAACCCTTTAATTTTGTTTTTATTAAAGGGAATGTAGCGCCACAGCCAAACAAGCTTTATTACTGAGAGCTCTGAAAAACTTGGAAAAAGGTGAAAGAATTATCGAAATCGGATGATAAACAAAATATATATGACCATTTAAAGGTTGTTCTAAAATGAATATGGGAGCCGCCATTTTAAGAACTATGACATCATAGTTCCAAATTACCATATATGGAATATTGATCAAAATCATTTAAAGCAAAGAAAGTCGCTGGAAATGAATGCAAAAACCTTTAATGGTCATATACAGCATTATTGCCATTAAGTATACATATTTTTCATACGGTAGCTGTCATTTTTTCCTATTAATTACTAATTTTTCATATTTATAAATATTCCATATATGGTCATTAGAACCACAGGTACCGGTTTAAAAAAAAAAAAAAAAAAAAAAAAAAAGTTATATTCTATTAAATACAGTATTTAATAGAATATAACTTTTTTTTTTTTTTTTTTTTTTTTTTTAAACCGGTACCTGTGATTAGAACTGTGAAATCATAGCTCTCAAAATGGCGCCTTCCATATCCGTTTCAACAGAACCTTCAAATAATCATAACTTCTTTGTTTATCATCCGATTTTGGAAATTCTTTCACCTTTATTCATTTTTTTCAGAACTCTCAATAATAAAGATGGTTTGGCTGTGGCGCTACATTCCCTTTAATGGAGTATAATTACAATGGTTGTAACTGGCACAGAAGCAGCAGGGCTATGTTGTCCGCGCTTGCATGCACTTTGTTTCTTATTGTGATGATCGATCCACTCATGTTAATTTCCCGTTTTCTTTTAAGATTCTTGTGAAGTAATTCATAAATGCGTAGAACAACTGAAATAAATCGCTGTTATTGATGGATAATCTCGTTCCAAGAATGAATACTATTACACTCAAAACACCAGGGATTTAGTAAAAGCGTGTTCGTTGCATTCATTTTCAGTGTTTATTGTTTTAAACAAGAGGTCAATGACCTTGAAGCTCTACTGATAGATTTTGATAGCTAGGTGATCAGCATTCCTGTGAAGTTTCATAAAAAAATGTCAAGTAGTTTCAGAGGAGTAGTCGCTACAAGTTGAAGTTTTTACTATATAACTCTAGGTAAACAAAGATGGCCACTGGCAGCCATGTTTAATGTTGAATCAAAATATTTTTCGACAAGGACCAACATCTTGTCATGCTGATATTAATATCACTTACACTTTTCAAGAAGTAGTCGCTACAAACTTTATTTTTAAAAACCTGTTTTTAGCCATGGCGGCCATCTTGAATTTCCGGCCGACCTAAACAAAATTCTGGGATCAATTAGACATCAAGAGCAACATTCCTGTGAAATTTCATAAAAATGTGTCAAGTAGTTTCAGAGGAGTAGTCGTTACAAGTTTTTACTATATAAATCTATGTAAACAAAGATGGCCGCTAGCGGCCATGTTTAAAGTTGCATCGAAATAAATTTCGACAAGGATCAACATCATGTCATGTTGGTCATTTTAGAAAATGTCCCATATCAATATCACTTACAGTTTTCAAGAAGTAGTCACTACAAATTTATTTATTTTAAATCTATTTTTAGCAGTGGTTGCCATTTTGAATTTCCGGCCAGCCTGAAATTTTGCTAGGATCAACTAGACATCAAAAGCAACATTCCTGTGAAGTTTCATGAACATCCGTCAAGTAGTTTTAGAGTAGTAGTCGCTACAAGTTTTTACTATTTAACTCTATGTAAACAAAGATGGCCACTGGCAGCCAGGTTTAACGTCAAATCCAAATAATGTTCGACTCAGATCAACATCATGTCATGCTGATCATTTTAGAAAAAGTCCCATATCAATATCACTTCTAGTTTTCAAGAAGAAGTCGCTACAAACTTATTTTTTAAAATTCTATTTTTAGCTTTGGCGGCCATCTTGAATTTCTGGCCGATCTGAAATTTTGCTAGGATCAATTACACGTCAAGAGCAACATTCCTGTAAAGTTTCATGGAAATTCGCCAAGTAGTTTCAGAGAAGTAGTCGCTACAAGTTTTTTCAATATAACTCTACGTAAACAAAGATGGCCGCTGGCAGCCATGTTTAACGTCGAATCAAAAAGATTTTTGACAAGGACCAACATCATGTCATGCTGATCATTTTAGAAAAAGTCCCATATCAATATCACTTATAGTTTTCAAGAAGTAGTCGCTACAAACTTGTATTTTAACAAGAGGTCAATGACCTTGAAGCTCTACTGATTGATTTTGTTTTCAGGAAGAAGTCGCTACAAACTTGTTTTTTGAAAATCTATTTTTAGCAGTGGCGGCCATCTTGAATTTCCGGCCGACCTGAGATTTTGCTAGGATCAATAATACATCAAGAGCAACATTCCTGTGAAGTTTCATGAAAATCCGTCAAGTAGTTTCAGAGGAGTAGTCGCTACAAGTTTTCATTATATAACTCTATGTAAACAAAGATGGCCGCTGACAGCCATGTTTAACATTGAATCAAAATAATGTTCGACTCGGATAACCATCATGTCATGCTGATAATTTTAGAAAAAGTCCCATATCAATATCACTTATACTTTTCAAGAAGTAGTCGCTACAAACTTATTTTTTTTAAATCTATTTTTAGCTGTGGCGGCCATCTTGAATTTCTGGCCGATCTGAAATTTTGCTAGGATCAATTAGACATCAAGAGCAACATTCCTGTGAAGTTTTATGAAAATCCGTCAAGTAGTTTCAGACGAGTAGTCGCTACAAGTTTTCAATATATAACTATGTAAACAAAGATGGCCACTGGCAGCCATGTTTAACGTCGAATCAAAATAATGTTCGACTCGGATAACCATTATGTCATGCTGATCATTTTAGAAAAAGTCCCATATCAATATCTCTTATAGTTTTCAAGAAGTAGTCGCTACAAACTTTATTTTTTAAAAATCTATTTTTAGCCGTGGCGGCCATCTTGAATTTCTGGCCGACCTGAAATTTTGCTAGGATCAATTAGACATCAAGAGCAACATTCCTGTGAAGTTTCATGAAAATCCGTCTGGTAGTTTCAGAGGAGTAGTCGCTACAAGTTTTCATTATATAACTCTATGTAAACAAAGATGGCCGCTGGCAGCCATGTTTAACGTCGAATCAAAACGATTTTCGACAAGGACCAACATCATGTCATCCTGATCATTTTAGAAAAAGTCCCATATCAATATCTCTTACAGTTTTCAAGAAGTAGTCGCTACAAACTTATTTTTTAAAAATCTATTTTTAGCCGTGGTGGCCATCTTGAATTTGCGGCTGACCTGAAATTTTGCTAGGATCAATTAGACATCAAGAGCAACATTCCTGTGAAGTTTCATGAAAATCCGTCAAGTAGTTTCAGAGGAGTAGTCGCTACAAGTTATCATTATATAACTCTATGTAAACAAAGATGGCCACTGGCAGCCATGTTTAACGTTGAATCAAAACGATTTTCGACAAGGACCAACATCATGTCATGCTGATCATTTTTAGAAAAAGTCCCATATCAATATCCCTTAGAGTTTTCAAGAAGTAGTCGCTACAAACTTGTTTTTTAAAAACCTATTTTTAGATTTGGCGGCCATCTTGGATTTCACATCTACTTGAATTTTTGCTAGGATCAACTAGACTTCATGGGCAACATTTCTGTAAAGTTTCATGAAAATCCATTCAGTAGTTTCAGAGGAGTAGTCGCTACAAAAAAAAAGTTAACGGACAGACGGAACGGACGACGGACGCCGCACCACGGCATAAGCTCTGCTGATCTCTGATCAGTAGAGCTAAAAATCTATTTTAAGCTTTGGTGGCCACCTTGGATTTCACATCAACATGAATTTTTGCTAGGATCAACTAGACTTCATGGGCAACATTTCTGTAAAGTTTCATGAATATCCATCCAGTAGTTTCAGAGGAGTAGTCGCTACAAATAAAAGTTAACGGACAGACAGACGGACGGACAGACGGACGGACGGACGGACGGACGCCCGCACCACGGCATAAGCTCTGCTGATATCTGATCAGAAGAGCTAAAAATGAACAATGAATGCATTTTTTAAAACAGCTAAATGCTGAAAACGAACATAACAAATGCAAATGCATTTCGCTATTCGGATTACTTCTAGTATTATCTTTTTGAGTTGAAATTTAAAAGTGTTTTTCAGTATTTTAATAAAAGAATTACACTTACTGTGTAAATGGTGTTTTAGAATTTATGGTGAAACAAAATTACAGATTCAATTTAATTTTTACTGATTCAAAATAGTATTTATTTATTGTGTAGCATAAACATTAAATTATTTAATATAAAATGCTAAAAAATAGGTTGTATATCGTTATATAGGGTTATGTATGTTACATTTTTGATGAAACTAAAATAAACCCGGAAGAAAACAAAATAATCATCATGTGCACCACCAAATAATGTCAACAAAAAGACTCAATTCATGAATATGATCACATAAACAAATTGCCGACTCGTGATAAAAATCGCATGGCTAGATATTATGTATAATTTAATCTTGAGAGATGTTGTGATTGGTAAACGCTGAACGAACAAACTCAAATGCATTTTCTCCGTTTGTGCATTTAAACGCACACATTCTGTTGCGTATGTTCTTTGAATTTAAATGAAGGCATAGTTTCATTGATAAATGCTGAATGCATCCAAGAACATTTTAAACAAGAGCTGTCGGAGCGCAGCTCGACTATTCGATTTTTCGGAGAATAATAAATTTATAGCTAGTATATACCATAGCTAGTATAGCTAGTATATACCATCAGAAAACAAGGCTACAACAATGAGCACAACATAACTCAAACAACAAAGAAATATGTTAAAAAAAATAAAATCAAGTGGGGCGGGGTGAGAGGCGGGGGGGGGGGGGGGGGGGGGGGGGGGGGGGGGAGGGGCAACATATATATATTCAAGTGGGAGTGGGGTGAGGCGGGAGTGAGTTGGGGGCGGGGGGGAGGGTGCAACATATATATGTAAGAATTGACTAAAACAACAAAGAAATATGTAAAAAAAAAAAAAAAAAAAATTCTAGTGTGGTGGGGGGTGGGGGGTGGGTGGGGGGTGGGGGGGAGAGTCGGGGTTAGGTGTGGGGGGGGGGGCATTGGCAGCAGTGAGGGGGCATCATATAGTTTAAGATTTGACAAAAGCAACACAGAAATATGTAAAAAAAAAAAGTTTCAAGTGGGGTAGGGGTGTCTGAGGAGAGCAGGGGAGAGGCGGGAGTGGGTTGGGGGCGGGGGGAGGGGGCAACATATATGTGTAAGCATTGACTAAAACAACAACAACAAAAAAAAAAGTGCCAATTGTTGGGCTGGGGTTGTGGGGGGGTGGGGGGGGGGGTGTGAGAGGGGTGGGGGGGAGCGGGGTAAAAGGCAGGCGTGGGTTGGGGGGAGGGGGCGGGGGGTGGTAGGAGGCAACATATGTGTGTAAGAATTGACTAAACAACAAACAACAACAAAAAAAAAGTGCCCAATTGTTGGGCGGGGTTGTGGGGGGGGGGGGGGGGTGTGTGATGGGGGTGAGAGGGGTGGGGAGGGAGTGGGGTTGCAAACATATAATGTGTAAGAATTGACAAAAGCAAACACAGAAATATGTAACAAAAAAATTATAATAGTTTCAATGGGGATTGGGGTGGGGAGGTGGGGGTGGGGTGGGGGGGTGGGGGGTAGCAACATATGTGTGTAAGAATTGACCTAAAACAACACAAACAAATATGTAAAAAAAAAAAGTTCCAAGTGTTGGGGCTGGGTGGGGTGGGGGGTGATGGGGTGAGACGGGATGGGGAGGGGGGAGTGGGGAATGCAACATATATGTGTAAGAATTGACAAAAGCAACACAGAAATATGTAACAAAAAAATTATAATAGTTTTCAAGTAGGGGGCGGCGGGTGGGGTGGGGTGGGGGTTGGTGTGGAGAGGGGGTGAGGGCGAGAGGCAGGAGTGGGTTGGGGGGGGGATGGGGCAACATATATGTGTACAAATTGACTAAACAACAAAGAAATATGTAAAAAAAAAAATAAAAAAAAGTTTCAAGAAATATGTAAAAAAAAAATAATCAAGTGGGGCGGGGTGAGAGAGGCGGGGGTTGTGGTGGGGGGGGAGAGGGGGGCAACATATATATATTCAAGTGGGGGTGGGGTGGGGGGGAAAGGCGGGGAGTGAGTTGGGGTGCGGGGGGGAGGGATGCAACATATATGTGTAAGTATTGACTAAAACAACAACAAAAAAAAAAATCTAGTGGGGGGGGGGGGGGGGGGTGAGAGGCGGGGGGTATGTGGGGTGCTGGGCGTGGGCAGTGAGGGGGCATCATATATGTTTAAGATTTGACAAAAGCAACACAAAAATATGTAAAAAAAAAGTTTCAAGTGGGGTAGGGGTGTGGGGAGAGCGGGAAGAGGCGGGAGTGGGTTGGGGGCGGTGGGAGGGGGCAACACATATATGTGTAAGAATTGACTAAAACAACTAAAAGAAATATGAAAAAAAAAAAAAAAAAAGTTTCACGTGTTGTGGGGGGGGGGGGGGGGGGGGGGGGGAGAGGGTGAGAGGCGGAGTAGGAAGGGGGGGAGGGACGGGGAAGGTTTGCAACATATTTGTGTAAGAAATGACTAAAACAACACAAACATATGTAAAAAAAAATTATAATAGTTTCAAATGGGGATGGGGTGGGGGTGGGGGGCAACATATGTGTGTAAGAATTGACTAAAACAACAAACATATATGTAAAAAAAAAAAAAAAAAGTTCCCAATTGTGGGGCGGGTGATGGGGTGAGTGACGGATTGGGAGGGGGGTAGCAACATATATGTTGTAAGAATTGACAAAAGCCAACACAGAAATATGTAACAAAAAAATTATAATAGTTTCAAGTGGGGGTGGGGTGGGGTGGGGTGGGGTGGGAGGTGAGCTGAGGGTGAGGGCATGAAGGAGGAGTGGGTTGTGGGGGGGCATGGGGCAACATATATGTGTAAAAATTGACTAAAACAACAAAGAAATATGTAAAAAATAAATAAAAAAGTTTCAAGTCTGGGGCGGGGTGGGGTGATGGGGTGAGAGGTGGGAGTGCGTGGGGGTTTGGGGTGGGAGGCCAAAATATGTGTGTAAGAATTGACTAAAACAACGAAGAAAATATGCAACAAAAAAAACAAAAATTCAAGTGTGGGGTATGGGTGGGCAGGGGGTGATTGGCGGGGGTCAGGGGTGGGGAGGGTTGCAACATATATGTGTTAAGAACTGACACAAAGCAACACAGACAATATGTAACAACAAAAAACAAAATTCAAGTCTGGGGTGGGTTGGGGGTGGGGGAGGGGGAGGGTGATGGGGTGAGGGCGGGAGGGTGGTGGGGGCAGGGAGGGTTGCAACAAATATGTGTAAAGAATTGACTAAAACAACAGATAAGTGTGGGGCATGGTGGGTGGGGTGATGGGGTGAGAGGCGAGGGGGGTTGGAGGGGTGCGGTGAGGGTTGCAACATATATGAGTAAGAATTGACAAAAGCAACACAGAAATATGTAAAAAAATTAAGTCTGGGGGCGGTGGTGGGGGGGGTGGGAGACGAGAGGAGCGGGAGTGAGGTGAGAGGCTGGTGTGGGTTGGAGGGTGGGATTGAGTTTGATGTCGGTGAGGTGAGGGTTGAGAGTAGGCTTATGTGTTGGGGGTTGGGTATGGATGGGGCAACTTATGTGTAAATTTACTACAACAAGAATATGTAAAAATAAAAGTTTCAAGTTTGGAGGGGGTACTGGGAGGTGATGGGTGAGGTTGGGAGTGAGTTGGGATGAGGGTGGGGGGGGGCACAATAGTTGTAAAGAATTGACATAAACAACACAGCACATATGTAGAATACGAAACTAACAAACATTTTAGACATTATTTATCCAGTAATATATCACTATATGTCTGTCATAATCACTGGAATGATTGTTATTTAAGCGACATATTCCACATACTATAGTACATAATTAATCCTGCTCACACAGACGTTTTCATGAAATGGTACTAAGTTAAGCTCACTTGCTTAAATCAGCGTATATAACTGGTCTTGAAACACAACGTACATATAGCGCCTTACAATAATAAGTATGTCTCATCTTGTTACGATCCTATGATTTAAGCTTATCAAGTGAGTTAAGCGTATCGACCTCTTACAGAAATGAACGGTAGTGTAACTTTTTAATTAATAACTTGAAGAATAGTTCACCATTTTGAAGCAATAAAGATAGAAAGTGTACAATAATACGTTCCACTTTTTATGACAAATAATTCATCTTATTGTTATTCGTGATAAGAATCTAATTTGATGTGTTAGAAACAATCCAGCCACTACCAACGCGAACCAACAATTGTTTTGATATTTTAATTTTATCTGATTTTACGATTTTAACCTTACCTATCACGCACACAATCCACATATGTTATAATTTCTATAAAATGTTATGTCTGCAACCCATCAATACTACTCCCATAAGATACAATTTAGCACTTTTGTTTAGAAATGTCAAGAAACATCAATACAATAATTACACCATTAACCAAACAACGCCACAGATGGCTAGTATCATGATTTCTCAACCTAAGACCACATACAACAAACATCACTCACAACGTTGCTTTCACAACTCGATGTAGTTGTAATCCCTAAGCTGACAAGTTATAATCTTAAACCACCTTCCAACACCACACCCTCACCCAACACCTACTATGTGTTAACATTACATATGTATTAATGATTAATACATAAAACTAACAAAACACAAAACAAATAAGAATCAAAATCCACTCAACAACATCTCACCAAAATCATAACAGCACAAAACCCCAAACCTTGAATTGTGTGAGACAGTGTAGTGTGAAACATGTAAACACTCCAACAAAACACACCACTAAACAAATTAATTAATAAGCTCCGATTAACACAACATCTCAAACAAAAAACCACCTGAACCCACCACCTCCCAACAATAACACTCACCTACCAAATTAACTCACTACCCAAACTAAACATTCACCCAACGTATAAAAAACATACAACACCTTCAATTTTCTAGAGCTAACAACATAACTCAAATAACTCACATACTCAACCAGCACCCCATCCTACAAAACCTAATAAATAACGTACTAGATACATAATTAATCCTACATATTAACAGACAGATTAGCGCATACAATATACATACCATGAACAACTACATTATCCCAGAAACTAAAACAACAGATAGTTAACAATTAAAAACAACTACCAATGACTTAGCCACAACATATAATAAGCAACAATCACACCAAACCCATAATTACATAACAACAACAATATACCATCTAATCCAATCAACCCAAATACCTCCCCACCCCCCCCCCTACCCACACTACCCACCAACCCACAACCCCACCCCCCAGCCTCAAACCACAATCAAATAATTATACACCTATCAAATGTTTAAGTACACATTACACATCTTAGCCCCAATCCACCCCACCACCCCCAACCTCCCCACCAATCCCCCCTCACCACCCCACCCACCACCCCACACTAACCACACCCCCTCCCAACCAACCCCCCACCACACCCGCAACAACATTTTTTAGACATATTTCTGTGTTGCTTTTGTCAATTCTTACTCATATATGTTGCAACCTCCCGCCCCCCCCCCACCCCCTACGCCCTCACACCCACCCTCACCCCACCCACCATGCCCCACACTTATCTGTTGTTTAAGTCAATTTTTACACATATTTGTTGCAACCCCTCCCTGCCCCCCCCACCCTCCAGCTCTCACCCATCAACCCCCCCTCCCCCACCCCCCAACCACCACCCCCAGACTTGAATTTTTTTTTTTTGTACATATTTCTGTGTTGCTTTTGTCAGTTCTTACACATATATGTTGCAACCCTCCCCACCCTGACCCACCCGCCTATCACCCCGCCCACCATGCCCCACACTTGAATTTTGTTTTTTTTGTTGCATATTTCTTCGTTGTTATAGTCAATTCATTACACACAATATTTGGCCTCCCACCCCAAACCCCCCAACGCACCACCACCTCTCACCCCATCACCCCCACCCCGCCCCAGACTGAAACTTTTTTATTTATTTTTTTACATATTTCTTTGTTGTTTTAGTCAATTTTTACACATATATGTTGCCCCATGCCCCCCCACAAACCCACTCCTGCCTCTTGCCCTCACCCCCCGCTCCACCCCCACCCCCACCCCCCACCCCACCCCCCACCCCCACTTGAAACTATTATAATTTTTTTGTTACATATTTCTGTGTTGCTTTTGTCAATTCTTACACATATATGTTGCAACCCCCCCTCCCAATCCGTCTCACCCCATCACCCCGCCCCACAATTGGAACTTTTTTTTTTTTTTTTTACATATATGTTTGTTGTTTTAGTCAATTCTTACACACATATGATGCCCCCCACCCCCACACCCATCCCCATTTGAAACTATTATAATTTTTTTTACATATGTTTGTGTTGTTTTAGTCATTTCTTACACAAATATGTTGCAACCTTCCCCGTCCCCCCCCCACTCCGCCTCTCACCCCTCTCCCCCCCCCCCACCCCCCCCCCCCCCCCACACACGTGAAACTTTTTTTTTTTTTTTTTTTCATAATTTCTTTTTAGTTGTTTTAGTCAATTCTTACACATATATGTTGCCCCCCCTCCCACCGCCCCCCAACCCACTCCCGCCTCTCTCCCGCTCTCCCCCACACCCCCTACCCCACTTGAAACTTTTTTTTTACATATTTTTGTGTTGCTTTTGTCAAATCTTAAACATATATGATGCCCCCTCACTGCCCACAGCCCAGCACCCCACATACCCCCGCCTCCACCCACCCCCCCCCCCCCCCACTAGATTTATTTTTTTGTTGTTGTTTTAGTCAATACTTACACATATATGTTGCACCCTCCCCCCCCGCCCCACCAACTCCACTCCCGCCTTTCCCCCCCACCCCCACCCCCACTTGAATATATATATGTTGCCCCCCTCCCCCCCCCACCACAACCCCCGCCTCTCACCCCGCCCCACTTGATTATTTTTTTTTTACATATTTCTTGAAACTTTTTTTTATTTTTTTTTTACATATTTCTTTGTTGTTTTAGTCAATTTGTACACATATATGTTGCCCCCATCCCCCACCCCAACCCCACTCCTGCCTCTCCGCCCTCACCCCCTCTCCACACCAACCCCCACCACCACCACCCCACCCGCCGCCCCACTTGAAACTATTATAAATTTTTTGTTACATATTTCTGTGTTGCTTTTGTCAATTCTTACACATATATGTTGCATTCCCCCCACCCCCCCTCCCCATCCGTCTCACCCCATCACCCCCCCCCCACCCAGCCCCACACTTGGAACTTTTTTTTTTTTACATATTTGTTTGTTGTTTTAGTCAATTCTTACACACATATGTTGCACCCCCCAACCCCCCCCACCCACACCCCACCCCACCCCATCCCCATTTGAAACTATTATAATTTTTTGTTACATATTTCTGTGTTGCTTTTGTCAATTCTTACACATATATGTTGCAACCCCACTCCCCTCCCCACCCCTCTCACCCCCATCACACACCCCCCCCCCCCCCCACAACCCCGCCCAACAATTGGCACTTTTTTTTAATTTGTTGTTGTTGTTTTAGTCAATTCTTACACACATATGTTGCCCCTCCACCCCCGCCCCCCTCACCCCCAACCCACGCCTGCCTTTTACCCCGCTCCCCCCCACCCCTCTCACCCCCCCCCCCCCCCCCCCACAACCCCGCCCAACAATTGGCACTTTTTTTTTTGTTGTTGTTGTTTTAGTCAATGCTTACACATATATGTTGCCCCCCTCCCCCCGCCCCCAACCCACTCCCGCCTCTCCCCTGCTCTCCTCACACTCCCTAACCCCACTTGAAACTTTTTTTTTTTACATATTTCTGTGTTGCTTTTGTCAAATCTTAAACATATATGATGCCCCCCTCACTGCTGCCAATGCCCCCCCCCCCCCACCCTACCCCCCGCCTCTCCCCCCCCCCCCCCACCCACCCCACCCCACCACCACACTAGAATTTTTTTTTTTTTTTTATTACATATTTCTTTGTTGTTTTAGTCAATTCTTACATATATATGTTGCACCCTCCCCCCCCGCCCCCAACTCACTCCCGCCTCACCCCCACTCCCACTTGAATATATATATGTAGCCCCCCTCCCCCCCCCCCCCCCTCCCCCCCCCCCCCCTCCGCCTCTCACCCCGCCCCACTTGATTTTATTTTTTTTAACATATTTCTTTGTTGTTTGAGTTATGTTGTGCTCATTGTTGTAGCCTTGTTTTCTCTGATGGTATATACTAGCTATACTAGCTATGGTATATACTAGCTATAAATTTATTATTCTCCGAAAAATCGAATAGTCGAGCTGCGCTCCGACAGCTCTTGTTTAAAATGTTCTTGGATGCATTCAGCATTTATCAATGAAACTATGCCTTCATTTAAATTCAAAGAACATACGCAACAGAATGTGTGCGTTTAAATGCACAAACGGAGAAAATGCATTTGAGTTTGTTCGTTCAGCGTTTACCAATCACAACATCTCTCAAGATTAAATTATACATAATATCTAGCCATGCGATTTTTATCACGAGTCGGCAATTTGTTTATGTGATCATATTCATGAATGAGTCTTTTTGTTGACATTATTTGGTGGTGCACATGATGATTATTTTGTTTTCTTCCGGGTTATATTAGTTTCATCAAAAATGTAACATACATAACCCCTAATATACACGATATACAACCTATTTTTTAGCATTTTATATTAAATAATTTAATGTTTATGCTACACAATAAATAAATACTATTTTGAATCAGTAAAAATTAAATTGAATCTGTAATTTGTTTCACCATAAATTCTAAAACACCATTTACACAGTAAGTGTAATTCTTTTTATTAAAATACTGAAAAACACTTTTAAATTTCAACTCAAAAAGATAATACTAGAAGTAAACCGAAATAGCGAAATGCATTTGCATTTGTTATGTTCGTTTTCAGCATTTAGCTGTTTTAAAAAATGCATTCATTTGTTCATTTTTAGCTCTTCTGATCAGATATCAGCAGAGCTTATGCCGTGGTGCGGCGTCCGTCCGTCCGTCCGTCCGTCTGTCCGTCCGTCTGTCTGTCCGTTAACTTTTATTTGTAGCGACTACTCCTCTGAAACTACTGGATGGATATTCATGAAACTTTACAGAAATGTTGCCCATGAAGTCTAGTTGATCCTAGCAAAAATTCATGTTGATGTGAAATCCAAGGTGGCACACCAAGCTTAAAATAGATTTTTAGCTCTACTGATCAGAGATCAGCAGAGCTTATGCCGTGGTGCGCGGCGTCCGTCGTCCGTCCGTCTGTCCGTTAACTTTTTTTTTTGTAGCGACTACTCTCTGAAAACTACTGAATGGATTTTCATGAAACTTTACAGAAATGTTGCCCATGAAGTCTAGTTGATCCTAGCAAAAAATTCAAGTAGATGTGAAATCCAAGATGGCCGCCAAATCTAAAAATAGGTTTTTAAAAACAAGTTTGTAGCGACTACTTCTTGAAAACTCTAAGGGATATTGATATGGGACTTTTTCTAAAATGATCAGCATGACATGATGTTGGTCCTTGTCGAAAATCGTTTTGATTCAACGTTAAACATGGCTGCCAGTGGCCATCTTTGTTTACATAGAGTTATATAATGATAACTTGTAGCGACTACTCCTCTGAAACTACTTGACGGATTTTCATGAAACTTCACAGGAATGTTGCTCTTGATGTCTAATTGAATCCTAGCAAAATTTCAGGTCAGCCGCAAATTCAAGATGGCCACCACGGCTAAAAATAGATTTTTAAAAAATAAGTTTGTAGCGACTACTTCATGAAAACTGTAAGAGATATTGATATGGGACTTTTTCTAAAATGATCAGGATGACATGATGTTGGTCCTTGTCGAAAATCGTTTTGATTCGACGTTAAACATGGCTGCCAGCGGCCATCTTTGTTTACATAGAGTTATATAATGAAAACTTGTAGCGACTACTCCCTCTGAAACTACCAGACGGATTTTCATGAAACTTCACAGGAATGTTGCTCTTGATGTCTAATTGATCCTAGCAAAATTTCAGGTCGGCCAGAAATTCAAGATGGCCGCCACGGCTAAAAATAGATTTTTAAAAAATAAAGTTTGTAGCGACTACTTCTTGAAAACTATAAGAGATATTGATATGGACTTTTCTAAAATGATCAGCATGACATAATGGTTATCCGAGTCGAACATTATTTTGATTCGACGTTAAACATGGCTGCCAGTGGCCATCTTTGTTTACATAGAGTTATATATTGAAAACTTGTAGCGACTACTCGTCTGAAACTACTTGACGGATTTTCATAAAACTTCACAGGAATGTTGCTCTTGATGTCTAATTGATCCTAGCAAAATTTCAGATCGGCCAGAAATTCAAGATGGCCGCCACAGCTAAAAATAGATTTAAAAAAAATAAGTTTGTAGCGACTACTTCTTGAAAAGTAATAAGTGATATTGATATGGGACTTTTTCTAAAATTATCAGCATGACATGATGGTTATCCGAGTCGAACATTATTTTGATTCAATGTTAAACATGGCTGTCAGCGGCCATCTTTGTTTACATAGAGTTATATAATGAAACACTTGTAGCGACTACTCCTCTGAAACTACTTGACGGATTTTCATGAAACTTCACAGGAATGTTGCTCTTGATGTATTATTGATCCTAGCAAAATCTCAGGTCGGCCGGAAATTCAAGATGGCCGCCACTGCTAAAAATAGATTTTCAAAAAACAAGTTTGTAGCGACTTCTTCCTGAAAACAAAATCAATCAGTAGAGCTTCAAGGTCATTGACCTCTTGTTAAATACTAAAGTTTGTAGCGACTACTTCTTGAAAACTATAAGTGATATTGATATGGGACTTTTTCTAAAATGATCAGCATGACATGATGTTGGTCCTTGTCAAAAATCTTTTTGATTCGACGTTAAACATGGCTGCCAGCGGCCATCTTTGTTTACGTAGAGTTATATTGAAAAAACTTGTAGCGACTACTTCTCTGAAACTACTTGGCGAATTTCCATGAAACTTTACAGGAATGTTGCTCTTGACGTGTAATTGATCCTAGCAAAATTTCAGATCGGCCAGAAATTCAAGATGGCCGCCAAAGCTAAAAATAGAATTTTAAAAAATAAGTTTGTAGCGACTTCTTCTTGAAAACTAGAAGTGATATTGATATGGGACTTTTTCTAAAATGATCAGCATGACATGATGTTGATCTGAGTCGAACATTATTTGGATTTGACGTTAAAACCTGGCTGCCAGTGGCCATCTTTGTTTACATAGAGTTAAATAGTAAAAACTTGTAGCGACTACTACTCTAAAACTACTTGACGGATGTTCATGAAACTTCACAGGAATGTTGCTTTTGATGTCTAGTTGATCCTAGCAAAATTTCAGGCTGGCCGGAAATTCAAAATGGCAACCACTGCTAAAAATAGATTTAAAATAAATAAATTTGTAGTGACTACTTCTTGAAAACTGTAAGTGATATTGATATGGGACATTTTCTAAAATGACCAACATGACATGATGTTGATCCTTGTCGAAATTTATTTCGATGCAACTTTAAACATGGCCGCTAGCGGCCATCTTTG
>JAWPHD010017815.1:0-42819 GCA_037043455.1 Cyrtodaria siliqua
CGAAGTTTCATCAAAATCCTTCAAGCGGTTTCAGAGGAGATGTCGATTTTATAAAATTGCTAACAGACGGACGGACGGACAGACAGACCAACGACGGATGAAAAGTGATTGCATAAGCTCGCCTGGCCTTTGGCCAGTAGAGCTAAAACAAAAATTAGAATGAATCGGTGTGGCCCTAATTGGCTTCCGTATTATTGATGCGTGGGTAGTGCAAACTTAGCTAAATTTTCTCGATCAGCCAAATCGATGTTCAAAATATACTTATATTAGTAACCTGCATACTATCTGATTGGATGATTGATGCATTTGATTTGATTGGTGTTTTACGTCATTTCAGCACGTTTTAGGCCTTATATGATGGTAGATTTATTGTGGTGGAGGCAGACCACCCACTTTTCCTTGATAGAACAAGTACTGCATACCTCCCACCATCCGTAAGAATCGACACTTTCTCACTTACAAGTTGAACTCCCAGTGTGCATTAGTTAACCTGATGTAATTTGACCCTATCCAAATATTTAAAAGGTATGTATATCGAAAAATGTTGATTACAGCAGTCTGCTTCACTTGTTACATGTTACATAGGAAATACATATTTTTGTTTAAAAATGTTTATATAGTGTGTGTGCATTTGCGATTTGCATGTGCATGTATGAATTGCGATGGTCGTAGGCAATCTGACAAAATCAGGAAATACAATTACATGTTCGTCCACAATTTACATTGTTTAATATGAAACATACCTTAAAATCCGGTTTTTGACATAACCATTTTGTCAGTTTACATCTTAAATTTGAACAAGACCTGCATCATAACTTTTATGTTATAATCTATACCACATCTAATATACTTTCAACTTTTAACACGTTTCAGAAGCAAATTAATGCATTTTGTCCATAAGTGTCATAAATACTGGTATATGCTTGGGAAATTTTCTTCACATAATAATTACAGTTTAACAAGCTATGAGGGTGTTATCCAGACACAATACCTATTTTCGATGAAAGTTTATGCTCATCAAATGAAACAACTTGACATTACCTTATATTTTGTTTTCATAACCCTTTCCTGCTTGTTCCGGTTAAGCAGTTTAATTTTTTTTAATGGTATTGATTATTGCATGCAAGTGTGTGATTCATACAGAATATATATTAAAACACAGACGTATGACGAAGTTATATCTTATATGAGTACAACAGGATACATCATAAGTTTAGAATTGTTTAAATGCATTAACTATTGTATTACACTTTTAAATAACAAGAGGTTCAAGAGGGCCTATAGACGCTCTACTATCTAAAACAGCTTGTCCAACCTTTCATCAATATCAACAATTGCTACAAGTTTCGTAAAGATCAAATGAAAAATGACTAGAGTGTTCACAAGGCTTAACATAGCATTTCTCAGGAAAACAAGGGACATAACTCTGGTGTTTCTAATCCAATCTGGCTGTTTTTTTAATTTGTCCGAGCTTTCATTGATATAAAGGCACTGACAAAGTTTCGTAAAGATCAAATGTAAAACAAAGATGCTAGAGTGTTCACAAGGCTGGCTATATAAGGCGTTTTTATGTTATTCAACGGATAACTATTTATCGGATGGATAACTCTGGTGTTAATGGTTTGATATAGCTGGTTTTCGAACTTGTCAATATGAACAATCTGTACAAATATCTAAAGATCAAATGAACAAGAGGACGCTTTAAGGTGTCCATATCAACGTTCTTTAAAAATATTTGTCATATCAGTGATGAAATCGATAAATTTTGGAGAAACAAAGATTTCATGCTCTGAGAAACAAGACGTGTCTTACAACACAGAAAGCAAGTCAGGACTATACTGTTCTGTTGCAAGGAATCTTTTTCTTTGTTAGTTTTGTATTCAATTATACATTCTTGTATGCCTATTTGTTTGTTGTAAGTTTTATTATTAGACTGACTATGGAATGTAGTTGAAGATGAGTGTTGTTGAACCATTCTTCAATACATTATAGGTTATTTACAGAGACGGGACGGTTAAAAGAAAAGTGGCAGCCTTCCCTCAGATACATTATAATGCATGAGACTGCCTGGTTTAGGTCACCATCCCCACTGGTGCCAGTGAGGTTTAAACCAGGTTCGCACCAAATTTCAAGTCCACCAATTTAATATAAAGATTACAAATGAAAACGCATATATTGACTTTGACAAAGAATAGAACACAAAAAAGCATGTACATCAGTTTATTTAAACACTTATTATATCTATTACTTGTATTACAATTACATGTATAATGGCGCATTCAATAGTTGAAATATATTTGGCTTTTACACTTCAAAGAAACAACAGCATTTCTATAGCACCAACAGTACTGAAATATGCTTTCTGTCCACACAAAGAGATTATATGGTGCCAACAGGAATAAACATTCCAGGCCCATTCTCCATTTACATGGAGATAAAAGTATGCAGAATGGGCCTAGAACCTTCTCACCTGCAGAACTGCAGAGTTGCTGCAAATTCTATTGTAAACGTGACTAATCTCTGCCAGTTTTTTTGGTAAAACTCTGCATTTATGTTGGAGCTGGATTTTTCATTGCCATGACTCTCTAACTGGCAACCTACAAACCACATTGACACATTTTAATGAATATGAAACACCTAACAAGAGGCCCAAGAGGGCCTGTGGACGCTCTACTGGCTCAAGATAAAGTTTATGTATAAGGGGCTATAAGTCTTTCAAAAATCATTCAACAAGAACATGGCAATGATAGGTGCAACTAGGCTTAGTACTGATCATTCTCGCCAAGATTCGCTGAAATCTGGCAAAGAGTTCAGAAGAGACTAATCTGGACAAAGTTTGTGTATTAAAACATTTAAAGGGTCACAACTCTGCCAATAATCATTCAACCAAAATATGGCAAAGATATACACAACTAGGCTTGATACTGATCATCATTGTCAAGTTTTGTTTATATCTAGCCAGGGGTTCAGGAGAACTAGCGGAAAAAAAATTGTGTTATCAAAATCCTTTAAAGGACCATAACTCTGCCAAATATCTGTAAACCGGAACGTGACAATGACATGCACAACTAGGCTTGGTGCTGATCATCCCTGCAAAGTTTCATTGAAGTCTGGCGAGAGGTTCAGGAGAAGTAGATCAGACAAAGTTTGTGTATTAAAACCTTTAAAGGGTCATAATTCTGCCAAAAAAATCATTTAACCGGAATACGCCAATGATTTGCACAACTAGACATGGAATTGATCATCCCTAAAAAGCTTCGTTTAAATCCGGCCAGAGGTTCAGGAGAACTAGTCAGAACAAAGTTTGTGTATTAAAATCTTTAAAGGGCCCCAACTCCACCAAAAATCATTCAACCGGAACACGGCGATGATGTGCACAACTACATATAGAATCGATCACCCCTAAAACGTTTCGTTTAATCCGGCCAGGGGTTCAGTAGAACTAGTCAGAACAAAGTTTGTGTATTAAAACCTTTAAAGGGCTATAACTCGGTCAAAATCATTCAACTGGAACACGGTGACTATGTACAACTAGGCTTGGTACTGATCATCCCTGCAAAGTTTCAATGGAATCCGGCCAAATGAAGGCCCTTTCGTCTTAATGAGGCCAAGATATAGCATATTTCAGAAAATCAAGGGCCATGACTCCGATGTAAATGGTCCAATCTGGATTAACAATCTGGTAAAGTTTCTTAAAGATCGGATGAAAGATGAAGGCCCTGTTGTCTTGAGGCAAAATATAGGATTTTTAACTAAATCAAGGGCCATAACTCCACTGTTACTGGTCCGATCTGGCTAGTTTTCAAACTTGACCGAGCTTTCATTGATATGAACAATCTCGTAAAGTTTCATAAAGATCGCATGAAAAATGAAGGCCCTATCATCTTAACGAGGCAAAATCTAGCATTTTTAACTAAATCAAGGGCCATAACTCATCTGTTACTGGTCCGATCTGGCTGGTTTTCGAAACTGTCTGAGCTGCCACTGATATAAACAATCAGGTAAAGTTTTGTAAAGATCAGATGAAAGATGAAGGCCTTATCGAATTAAAGAGGCAATAGCATTTTTAACAAAATCAAGGGCCATAACTCCGCTATTACTGGTCCGATCTGGCTGGTCTTCGAAAATGTCCGAGCTTTCATTTATTAAATAAACAATCTGGTAAAGTTTGGTAAAGATCAAATGAAAGATAAAGGCCCCATCGTCTTAACGAGTCAAAATATAGCATTTTTAACTAAATCAAGGGCCATAACTCCACTGTTGATGGTCCGATCTAGCTGGTCGTAGAAGTTGTCCGAGCTTTCATTTATTTAAACAATCTGGTAAAGTTTGGTAAAGATTGGATGAAAGAAGAAGGCCCTATTGTCTTAATGAGGCAAAATATAGCATTTTTAACTAAATCAAGGGCAATAACTCTGCTGTTAATGGTCCGACCTAGCTGGTTTTCGAACTTGTCCGAGCTTTCATTGATATTAACAATCTATGCAAGTGTGGTAAAGATCAAATAATAAATGAAGGTGCTAGAGTGTGCACAAGGCTTAATATGGCATTTTTCAGCAAAACAAGGGCCATAACTCCGGTGAAATTATTTCGATCTTGCCGGTTTTCAAACTTGTCCGAGCTTTCATTGATATAAAGGCACTGGCAAAGTTAAGTAAAGGTCCGATTAATATTGAAGGCTCTAGAGTGTTCACAAGGCAGAAAATAGCATTTTTCAGAAAACAACAAGGGCCACAACTCCGGTGTTACTGATCCGATTTAGCTTGTTTTCGAAGTTATTTGAGCTTTTATTGATATTAACAATCTGTGCAAGTTTGGTAATGATCAAATAATAAATGAATGCGCTAGAGTGTTCACAAGGCAAAATATGGCATTTTTCAGAAAAAACAAGGGCCATAACTCTGGTGTTACTGACCCAATTAAACTGATTTCCGAACTTGTCCAAGCTGTCATTGGTATTAACAATCTGGGCAAGTTTGGTAACGATCAAATAATAAATGAAGGTATTAGAGCATTCACAAGGCAGAAGATAGCAATTTTCAGAAAAAACAAGGGCCATAACTCTGGTGTTACTGATCCGATTTGGCTTGTTTTCAAACTTGTCCGAGCTTTCATTGATATTAACAATCTGTGCAAGTTTAGTAAAGATCAAATAATAAATGAAGGTGCTAGAGTGTTCACAAGGCTTAATATGGCAATTTCAGCAAAACAAGGGCCATAACTCTGGTGAAATTTATCGGATCCGGCTGGTTTTCGAACTTGTCCGAGCTTTCATTGATATAAAGACACTGGCAAAGTTTCGTAAAGATTTGATTAATAATGAAGGCCCTAGAGTGTTCACAAGGCAAAAGTTAACAGACGGACGACGGACGGACGACGGACGGACGGACGGACGACGGACGACGGACAACTCGCCATCCCATAAGCTCTGCTGGCCTTCGGCCAGTAGAGCTAAAAAATGAATTGTTTGCGTGGACAGATAAAAGTTTTCTATATCACAAAGTAGGCACAACTTAATGAATAGGTTGTGAGGTTTTCATGAATTTCCAAGACTGTATCCATTAAAGAATGCATAAAATATTAAGGTCATAGAGAACTTTGTATATACCAAAAGGCATAGATACTGCTTAACGCTTTGAGTGTGCCTAATGAAATATACTGTATTCATGTTAATCATATTTGGCAGAGCATTCAAAAAGTACCGTATTTGTCGGCCTGTAGCGCGCATGCGCATATAACGACTTTGGGCCTGAAATCCTTGGAAAAAAACTTTTTGTTATGTATTGTAGCGTAAACCGCGCATAAAAAACATGTGTTTTCAATTTCAGGACAGCAGAGCGCCATTTTGAATCACTGACCAAAGAGAAAATGTAAAACAAATTTTAATTGGCTAAAACAAGCTGCATGTTAGACTGTGTTTTTTTACTCAAGTGTAAATAAACTTGTACTGTTGAGTGTACTTTTGTTGTTTACTCAAGTTTCAATAAATTAAAAATCCCCACGCCCGCGTTCAACTTTTATTACGATCATATTAAATTTATTAATCTGGCATTGTATGTCTGGTGTTGTTTCCAGGTTATTAACTCTTGCTTGTCAATTTGAAGGTGTTGACAGTTTGAGAGGTTTCTCGAAATGAGATGCATTGTCTTGTGGCATCACCTATTAAACGCATTTTCCTAACACATTGTGTCAGCACCTACTCAAACTTCTGAAGTAATCAAGGACAATTAAGGAATTGACATTTTTCTGCGTACATGTATTGTTACATGTTTGTTTAATAATCACCATAGTCATCGTTGTTTGCGGTCAGATTAGCAAAAACCAAACACTTCACACATTTTCCCAGTCAATTAAACCCTTTATGAATAATCAAGATTTTACGTTGTCAAAATTCAGACTTTAACAAATAAATATGTGCGGTAAATGTACCCGGTAGTCGTCGTTAGGAAGAAAACATAATATTCTATTCTATTCTATTCACGGTAAACCCGTCTACTTAAAACGGAAACCACAGCCTCGTTATCATTTCACTTTGCCGATTGATGTAAACAATGATATTTTTCAACATTTCAATGGTTTTTTCTCAACAATAATCAACATAAAACATGGTAAAGTTTGATTTTATTATTTTTATTGATAATAAGCATATAGCATACAACGCATTTTATTGAAACAACAGAAAAAAGCCAACTTTTGTTCGATTCAATCTCTCTAGTAAACGGCCGGTCTTGCGACTTTTTGAAACCCACAAAACTTCTCGTCTTGGCTGAAAAAAAAAGCGTAAAAGTGTGCGCTATAGGCCGAGGAATGCGGTAACTATAATGGTATACAGAATACACTGTTTTTTTAATATAATAATTATAATACAGTGCTTTGGGGGGTATAGAATCACTTGGGTTAAACGTCTCATTTTAAAGTGAAAGGAAAATGTTTATTTAATTTCTGATTTAGCTTTACCTTTTTAGTTGTATGATAGCAAAATTTCTAAAATTATTGTCCTGAAGCTGTGATTTTTTAATAGGCGTTTTTGCACCAATATTTACATAATTTCATTTTATCTTAAAAAGTGCCAAAATTCAACAAGTTACCTTAACTGATGATTGCATTTTGACTTTTGTCCCTAACATTTGTTAAAACAGCAAATATTTATTTCTGAGTTTATTGTGACAGTATGAATTTTTCGTTTCAAAGGCACACTTCATTCAGGTAGTATAGAATCATTTTTTCTGAGAGGTGTTGCACGTAGTGATATATTTTACATGGAAAAATGACCCAAATAATTTCATCGTTGAATAAATGTATGCTTATATGATATATCTTCCAGCCTGGAAAGTTTTAAAATAATCTAAAATATATGAGCTGAGAAAATTGATTTTAAACAGGAACTGATTCTTTACTACCAATGATTCTATACACCCCAAAGCACTGTACAATTACATATCAAAACGTTGAATAAAGTAGTTAGTATACATGGACAATAATGAATAGTATTCTGAACCACTTTGAAAACGTAACACTTATACATTGGCAATAAAATAAAATTTGTTGAAGCCATACTCGATAGAGGCCAGTTACAGTCCAAGCCCAGTTTCCGTCATTCTCATTTAAAAAATGTTTTTACACTGGAAATTACTTAAGCGATGTCACTTATTGTCAGACGTTGTCAGAAACAACAACCAAAAAGTAAATAAGTGGTACAAAAACGAAAGGGATTTCTCCGAAAACTGTGTTTACTTCCTTATATTGCATTGGGGATGCGGGCGCATACTGCCGCATAATAAACTATTAAAAAATAATACTGTAATATTTTTATCACGCTTCAGTGGACGCAGTTAAAAATAAAACTGTCATATTTTTATCACTCTTCAGTGGACGCAGTTAAAATAAACCGCGATTATATATTTTAACCAAAGAGAATTGAATTGAATTGGGGTTTTAAGGCGCACCAACACATGAAAAGGTTATATGGCGCCTAGCAGGCATGAACATGCCAGGCTCATCTTCCATGTACATCGAGATAAAATATGGAAAATGGGCCTAGAACCTTCTCACCCTGAACTGCAGAGTTGCTGCAAATTCTATTACAGAAACTCCATTTACGCTGGAGCCACGTTATTGTTTTTCTGCCACTGCTCTTTTGATGTGAGCGAGATGGCACCTGAAACAATGCAGGGATCATGATGAAGACCTTTAATGAATATGAACAAAAAATGATAAAATGAACATGAATTTGGGGGGATTCTACCCCTCTGCCTACCCCTCCAAAGGGATCTGCAGTGGCTGTATTCTTTGCCCCATGACCAAACGGGGCCCCCGGCAACCACACAGCGCTAACCAAAGAGAAGCAACTCGTACAACCTGTATCTGTTTGATTTACACACATAGTTACCCATCGATGCAGTGTAAATTGGTGTCGTTGAACATTTTACATTGACGTTACCAGGCACATTGTTATTGCATCGCGGTGACTGATGGAACAATGCAAACATACCATTTTTACAATGAAATTGTTCAATAGACTTGCAAACAAGTTTCTAATTCATAAAAGTTTACTGTAGCTTGACCTAGTTGAATCTATCACTCGATAAAATACATGACGGAAACTGGGCGTGTAAACAAAACGATTTCTCAGTTTTAGTCTATTTATAAAAACGTCACGTGCCACTTTGATCATTTATATAAAACAAAATTCTTTGGTATCAAATTTCCAGGAAGAGGTAACCTAATAGAAACTAGAAATTGTTATTGTCCATGGGACAAAAACGTATGGCTCCCCCACTCGCCCGAACAGACATAATTGACGACTCTAGGTCCAACTGTTCTTTATTGATCTGAGATCGTTTTGATATTCAATATCCCTGTGACTGTATCTACTATCTGTATCAGTAAGGCCACATAAAAAAATATGTGTGGTTCAAGGAACCCGACCGACCCTATTTTTTTAAAGGGCCGACCCTAAAACTTCTTATGCAAAAATTGAAAAAAAATAATAAAAAAAATAAAATAAAAAAAATAAAAAATAAAAAAATAAAAAAAAAATTAAACAAAAAATTAAAATTAAAAAATATTTAAAAAAAAAAAAAAAATTAAAAAAAAATCTAAATTAAAAAAAATCAAAAATCAATAGGGGTCATCTACTGGTCATGACCAACCATCCTTCCAAGTTTGAGGACCCTAGGTCCAACCATTCTCTAGTTATTGATCGGACATAGTTTCACCGCAACCTTGACCTTTGACCAAGTGACCCCAAAATCAATAGGGTCATCTACTGGTCATGACCAACCATCCTTCCAAGTTTGAGGACCCTAGGTCCAACCATTCTCTAGTTATTGATTGGACATCGTTTCACCGCAACCTTGAACTTTGACCCCAAAATTAATAGGGTCATCTACTTGTCATGACCAACCATCCTTCCAAGTTTGAGGACCCTAGGTCCAACCGTTCTCTAGTTATTGATCGGACATCGTATTAATAGTCAAGGTCACTACGACCTTGACCTTTGACCTAGTGACCCCTCTACTTGTCATGACTAACCGTCGTTCCAAGTTTGAGGACCCTAGGTCCAACCGTTCTTTAGATACTGATCGGACATCGTTTTGATAGTCAAGGTCACCGCGACCTTGACCTTTGACCTAGTGACCCCAAAATAAATAGGGGTCATCTACTTGTCATGACCAACCATCCTTCCAAGTTTGAGGACCGTAGGTCCAACCATTCTCTAGTTATTGATCGGACATCGTTTGTGACACAGACAGACCTACGGCCTTGACCTAGTGACCCCAAAATCAATAGGGGTCATCTACTTGTCATGACCAACCATCCGTCCAAGTTTGAGGACCCTAGGTGCAACCATTCTCTAGTTATTGATCGGACATCGTTTTGATAGTCAATGTCACCGAAACATTGACCTTTGACCTATTGACCCCAAAATCAATAGGGGTCATCTACTTGTCATGACCAACCATCCTTCCAAGTTTGAGGACCCTAGGTGCAACCATTCTCTAGTTATTGATCGGACATCGTTTTGATAGTCAATGTCACCGCAACATTGACCTTTGACCTAGTGACCCCAAAATCAATAGGGGTCATCTACTTGTCATGACCAACCATCCTTCCAAGTTTGAGGACCCTAGGTGCAACCATTCTCTAGTTATTGATCGGACATCGTTTTGATAGTCAATGTCACCGCAACATTGACCTTTGACCTAGTGACCCCAAAATCAATAGGGGTCATCTACTTGTCATGACCAACCATCCTTCCAAGTTTGAGGACCCTAGGTGCAACCATTCTCTAGTTATTGATCGGACATCGTTTTGATAGTCAATGTCACCGCAACATTGACCTTTGACCTAGTGACCCCAAAATCAATAGGGGTCATCTACTTGTCATGACCAACCATCCTTCCAAGTTTGAGGACCCTAGGTGCAACCATTCTCTAGTTATTGATCGGACATCGTTTTGATAGTCAATGTCACCGCAACATTGACCTTTGACCTAGTGACCCCAAAATCAATAGGGGTCATCTACTTGTCATGACCAACCATCCTTCCAAGTTTGAGGACCCTAGGTCCAACCATTCTCTAGTTATTGATCGGACATCGTTTGTGACACAGACAGACCTTCAGACAGACAGACAGACAGAAAGCACAAAAACAATATGGCTTCCCTACCACACTTTGTGTGGGGGAGCCATAAATAGAGTGAAAATGTCAGGATACATAGATTTGTCTGAAAAAATTGTTTATGTTTACACAAGTGACGGAAAGTGGCCCCCGACGAGTATGTAAAAATGTTATCATTAAAATGAACTATTGTAACAAAGCATTCATCAATTAAATGTGAACAAGTTAATAGATAACAGTCAGACATAGATGAAATATCGATATTACACATGGCAGTCCTCTAAGTTATGAGTACAAACTGGTTCAAGAAAAAGTGTAACATTTTAATGTGGTTCAGTATACCCTAAAGTACTTGTATTGAACTGGGTTTTACGGTGCACCGACACAACACAGCTACAATGGTGCCAAACAGGAATGAACATGCCACACTCATCCTCCATTTAAATGTATAGTAGACACTTCATTTACGATAAAGGCATGTCGCCATCTTAACACAAAGTCATGAAGAAGACATTTAATGAATTGAACTGAATTGGCGTTTTACGGCGCACCAACACAAGAAAGGTGCCAGGCTCATCCTCCAATTACATCTATATATATGTATTTTGGGGTTTCTGTTGTAATTTTTTTTTTACCTCGAATTGCAGCAGAACGACCCCAAAATAAACACATATATAATAAATCACCATGAAATGGTGATTTTACTTGATTTATTAAAACTTTTTTAAAATAGGGGTAGTGAAGATTGCAAGTTTAATTTTTTTTAAATAAATCATCATGAATGGTGATTTTACTTGATTTATTAAAACTTTTTTATAAGTTATCAAAATTATAAAATGTTTCTTTAATACAAAACAAATTTGTTGATTTGTTATTAAAATTACATTCAAATTAACAATTTTCTTACCTTGAATACAAAGGTGGTGGATCGTACTCATACACATTACTAAAACAATTTATTACACACTTTTTAGACTTTTTTGTAAGGTTGCCATTGCTTCCTTTCTTCCCTGTTCTACTAGTTCTTTTTTTTGAACTTCACTTATTTCAGCCTTTTTTTGTTTGGTGTCCTGTTTTAAACTATAATATTTATCCAACTCATCTAAAATCATCTTAAACTCTTGATCAGATATGTGTGCATCACTCAACGCTTTTGATATTAACTGCTTTATACTATTTAACTTAGCCTCTGCCAAAGTTTTTATTTCATGATGTTTTTGAGCTTTTACATTAAGCTTGCGTCTGATAAAATTAACACAAACACCTGTAGCTCCACATATTATTGCTGCTATTTCCAAAGGTAACAAAACTGGAATAACAAATCCAATCCCAGCCATAATAACACCTGCTGATATCAAGGTAGTGTCAATTCCATCTGTAATATTAATACCACGTTTATATTTTTTATAAAGTGACTGACGTATATCTCGTTCTGTTATTAACTTTTTTTCAATTTCTGAAATCTTTTGTAATCTATAATTTTGTCCGTTTTCCACTGAATTTTCCACTGACAAATCAGGATATATACTTGGTGCTGTCGGTTGCTTTGGCATTTTTTTATTAATCAATAAAAAATTAAATTAATTCAATTAATAATGATGCCACCGTATTTACAGCTGTAGCGTTGGCAACCTTGCATACAAAGTTAACAACAGAACCAGCGCCAATTTCTAAAGGTTTATCAAAGTTATCATGATTGCGTGGGATGATGTGAAGCGTTATGCCATAATTTGGTTGTTCAACACCATTGACAGAAACTATTACAGTTACGTCACCAACTAATCGGTCACTTGCTAAACATATTCCCATAATCCGTCCACGGCGTGTCATTACATGCCCCACATTTGATTCTGCTCCACCGTTACCAAATGAGAGTATTCTATTTAACACAAGTGGGCCCTTAGCCTCCGCAAATATTGTTATAATCCCATATTTAAGATTATCAACTCTATCTTTCAAATGATTAAACTGGTCAACAAAAGGCAAAACTTGCCTATGTAAATTTGAAACAATATCTATCAAAGCCTCTAAGTCTTCTGTTTTTTTAGGTCTTGTTGGTCCAAATATACTCATTGTTTTTTTTTTATAAAAATATATTTTTTAAATAATTTCTAAAACACAACTCATAGGCAAACCGTGATTATCTATCTTGTTGCCATACTCATCTCTGACTTCTATTTTCAATTCAGTAATTGCACCATTCATAAGACAGTGATATTCAGGATAAAAACTTGTATATACTATATCTCCAAACTCCTTATTTACTACAGGCACAACCCCTATAATAGTGCTTGGCTTACCATTGAAATAATTACTACTCGTATTAACTTGTTTTAGATGAACATATAGCTGTTTATAAGGAGCTAAATCAATTGGGTAATCTCCGAAATGAATACCTTTTAACCATTTTCTGTCCTCGAATCCCAGCATTTTTGAAAGACCGCTCGACATTCGTGTATCTATTGGCGTATCTAAAAAGGCTTTAGCACTTTGGACGGTAATGTTTAGCGTAATCTTTTCATTTAGAATTTTAAAAGCTATCATCAAGTCTTTAAAGTTATGGAGTCCATCTGGTAAACGTGCTGTTTTATCTGGGTTTCGTGTCTTTATGACTTCATGATTAATATTATACCAACCGATAGTGTATGTAAAACTTTTTAATCCAACGCGCTTAGTTCCATCTCTATTATCGATATACTGTTGTAAATTAATAGAGTTGTCTATGTTTGAAATTGTATGAAACATTTTTTTTTTAATATATATATATAAAAACACAAATAAAAATGATTTCTAAAGAATTCAAATATAACCCGGATGCTCAATATTCAAATACTTTTAGCAAGAAAGTGATAGATATAATAAATCAAAACATAGTTATAACATCAGACGGTAAAGGCTTTAAAGCATCATTCCCCAATGTCTTTGAAAAATACAAACTCCCGTACGTGAAATCAGATGTTATAGTCCAACGCTGGGGAACAGATTGGATGTTATTTTGGCAGAATCAGTTAAACTTTGCTATTTGGTGTGCGACAACTGGATGTGGCATTGATTTTAACAATCATCTAAAAGCTGATACTTTGGTTGGTTCGTTATTTCGATTTCATGTCTACTACCAAGTCAGAAGAATATTATTTGAGATGAGTGTAGCAATGCCACAAGACTCAAATTGGAATGCGTTTAATAACACATATAACCGAAACGCATACGAGAGAATATGCAAGGAGTTTAACGTTGATTTATATTCAGACTGGAGACAGAAACAAAGCTATAATAATGGTCTAGGAACAATTTACAATTACTGGACACATATTGGTTATCATCCTTTGGTAAATACTGTATACGACAACAAAACGATGAGTTTTACAGTCTATGAGAGTGATAAAACATATCACATTGATTACATTGCACAAGGATTTGAGGCTGACAACAGCTGGTCTACTTTTATACTAGATGATTCATCTGGATTTACAAGAGCAGGAGTAGAAAGAATCAATGACAGCATAAGAACATACTGCTGGGCAATTCTTGGTTCACAATCACAAACAAGAACTGATATACTTGGAACTGGAACAGCATTTGACGCACAGAAACAATTTTTAGCAAATGTAGAGGACGCAATAAATAGCCCCATCGACTTGCCCAGTCAAATTTCAAGATATGAAAACACCCTAAAATATGCAAGAAGTAAAGTTAATTTTGTCTATGGAAGTGGATTGTATATGTCTCCGAGTGACATGGAATTAAGAATTGGAACAATACAAGACTACAATAATGAAATTGTAATAACAACCGATGCACAAGCATTAGGATTGAATAATGATGTAAATGTAAAACCAGTGCCACCAAAAAATATTCAACCTTTTCAAGGCACCACAACAAAGAAATTTTTACCGGAACACTTTGATAAATCATCAATACATAAAACAATGAAACATAACCCACCAGAAATACAAAAAATAGCGATTGAACACGAAGATAACAAAACAACTATAATTGTTGGTACTTTAGTAATAGGTCTTGCTGCATTACTTATTTACGAGATTTACTAAACCACTCTTTGGCTGCCACATATAACAACCCGGAAACAAACACAAGCAAAGCCCATAGATTGTTACCAAGCCAATTAATAACAATACCTGTTGCAGATAAAAGCCATGATACTATTGCACCAATAACTCCCGGAAGTGCTGCAGCAGCTTTACCAGCTAGGTTGGCAAGAAGTTTACCAAGATTAAGTAGTTGTTTTTTTATCCAGTCTTTTACACTTGATGGATCAGGTTTTGGAGTTGGAGTTGGAGTTGGAGCAGCACTTGATGTAGGAATAATGGTCTCAACTAATACCCCAATAATCATACCAAAGGCAGTCAAAATACTAACAATAGTAATACCTTGCTCCCTAAACAAGGTTTTGATTCTCTCACCCAATGTTGTGTCTTCTTTTAACACCTTATTTATAGTTTCTTTTATCCTGTTTATTTGACTGCGTAATGCTTCTTTGTTTTCACTCGCCGCTTCAAGTCGTGAACTTCTTTCATCTTCTAAGTTTTTTATTCTGTCACGTATGCGCTCTTGTTGAAACTCATCCTCCTGCCCGGGGGTGCTTACCTGTTCTAATTTTTGTTTTTCTTTTGTTATGTCTTTATCAAGCTCAGTGAGCTTTGAGAGATTATTAGTAAGTTCTCCACGAAAGCTTTGTAATACCTTATCCAAACCTCGTATCTCTCGCATTGTTAGACCTTCTGTTTGTGTTTGAACAGCAGTTTTAGAATGAGTTTCATCTATTGTAATACTCAAATCACTCTCAATTGTATTTACAGCATCTACTGTATTTTGTACATCTTCAGTTGTTGAAAAAGTTTGCATTGGTAAATACTCTCCTTCTTTTGTGAGGGTATTTTTTATTTTTGTCAAGGTTGCAAATTCTGCTCTACCCCGAGCAATTCTTTCACGTGGAACTAATAAATCATAATTTTTTAAAGTATCTCTGATAAAATCAATACCATATTTGTCAATTAAAGTGTCCAGCTTATAAAACTGCATTGGTTTTTCTGGATTATTTCCCTTATAATAGGTAAGTGGAACATCATCCGTCCCCAACCGAACTGCATATAACATTGTTCTACCGATTTTGTCCTCAACCACTCTAAAATCATTTTTATAATCAATTTCGCTGATTTCAGCATTAACTTCAGTAAAAAATTGATCTACTAACAACTTTTTTTGTGTTAGTTGTTCTTCTGTTTTATCTTCTCCTTGAAGCTGATCAATATAGTTATTTTCATTTACAATTTGTCTCTGGAATTCTGGGTCAGGTTGTATAAAATCGTCTTCAAATGCTTTATCCAAGTCTTCTTCAGTCATATCAAACGCAGGATTTTCAAATCCTCCTTCAGCCATTGTTTATTTTATTTAATTTTAAAAAATATATTTAAAAAATAAAAACAATGTCGGCTTACGGAAACAAACTCAGCCCTCATAGAAAACTAAGAGAACCTCATGGTGCCAAAGGCATCCGCACAAGTGTAGTAATAACTAATAATCCATCAACAATAGACCAAAACCAGCAACTGCTTGTGAGATTTCCAAATCTAAGTACTAATGATGTGATAGTTCCAAGTACTGCTCGTCTTGCCTTTGAAATAGAACTTAAAAGCAGAACAGACGCCAACGCTACTTTATTTCAAAATCTGGGTAGAACAATTGTGAAAAAAAATGACAATAAGAATAAGTGGTAACGAAGTCATGTCAATAGATGACAGTGATATATATCATTGCTACGTAGATTTATGGAAAAGCCCTACTGAACGACAAAACACAGCTTACCAAGGTGTTGGTAAAGCAAACATGTTAAAACATAGAGTTAGCGCGGGAGATGCTTCCTCAGACACTAAAGATGAAGCTATAGCAGCAGCTTATGGAAATAGATTTTGTATTCCACTGGACAATGAAATGTTAGAAAGTCATATGCCATTTTATCAAGCGGGGCTTGGTGATAGGTTAGAATATGAATTAACGTTTAACGATTATAACAAAGTTATCAAAAGCGCTGATGCTGATGCATCTTATGTAATAAAAAATATCTGCTTGGAATTTGATACGGTTAGTGATGTTGAATTATCCAGACAAATAAGACAGCAAATCAATGGTAAGATGTCATTTATGTATGATCGTATCTTGCGACATAGAAAAATAATAGCAAACAAATCTGATACTCTTTGGAACATCAACATTAATGTACCAGCACGGAGCATGAAAGGTATTTTAATGCTGTTTGAAGACCCAGAAAGAACAGACACAGAAACCTATTACAACCCAAAGATTGAAAAGGTTGAAATGACAATAGAGGGAGTACCAAATCAGTTGTATAGTCAGGGCATGAAGGCATATCAACATTGGGATGAAATCAACAAATATTTTGCTTTAACATCAAAAAGAAACAAAGAGACAGAAATAGTAGCAAGAGACTTAAACTTTACCAGTGTTTCTCTTGAGACTTATTTGACAAAATCATATGCTTTGTGGCTTGACCTTAGAACATGTAATGACAATTTATTACACGGCAGTGGAAGAAGAATAGAAAACGGCAGTGAAGGCATAACGATATTAATAAATAAAAAAGCAGATGCAGATCAAACTTTAAATATTTACATATATATAATACAAGATGCGCAAATCAATTTCGAAGATGGAAGATTCAAAGAAGCAGGATACTAGTTTGCAAGAAAAATATCCTAAATATTCACACAGTGCCATTATTTGTGGTCAGACAGGCTGTGGTAAAACAGAGTTTGTTCTTGACATACTTGAAAAAGAGTATGTTGGAGTTTTTGAACATATAATTATATTGTGCCCGACTATAAAGTGGAACGAGGCTTATAAAAATAGATCCTGGATAGGAGATGTAAGACACCCAAAAGATAAAAAAATAACAATTGTCAATCCTGTTGGTAAAGACGGAAATGAAAAGCTACAAGAACTATTGCGTTCATGTTTCGAAAAATATGCTGGCCAGCCCACATTATACATTATTGACGATTGCTCAGCCACAAAAGAATTAACAAAGAAAAAAGATATGTTGTCAGAGTTGGCATTCTCTGGTCGTCACGCTAAACAATCAGTGTGGGTCATTTCACAGAGATATAATTCTGTATTGAAAGATTTGAGAGAGCAAGCAAAATGGTTGTGTATATTTTACACCAAGGACAGAGATAGTTATGAAAATTGTTTGAGAGAAAATGATGTTATTCCTACACTGGAAGAGAGAACCAGAATAAGAAAAGCTTTAGCTAAGACTAAATATTCCAAGTTGATATTGAGGACTGACCAACCAACTGGTTATTGGGTTGAATAATTTTTTTCAAAAATAAAAACTAGAGTGCCCATATAATCAATAATGCAACCAATATCGGTACAACATCACTACTCATGTTTTTCGGGGCTTGTAAAACATACCCTCTTGGCTCACATATAAAATATTCTACGTCATCCTTTGTCACAGAAATTACAGGCGTTTCCTGTGCACCTTTTTCGTACGTTTGTAAAAACTTACTTTCTGAAACACATATACAACATTTTACGTCATCTCTTGTCATAACATCCAGTGCTATTTTATTTTTGTTATAATCACTATTCTCACCGTCTGTTATTTTCAAATCCATTTTTTCTTATATAATATTTTTTTATTATTACAAAATATATTTATTTTACGCAGGTATAATACCTTTTTTTTTACAACTGTTGCTAATAGTAATACTAACAGCAAAGTAGCAATGTTAATAGCAATACTGACCATGAATATAGTATTGCTAATAGCATTGCTCATAGCAAAGTAGCAATGTTAATAGCAATGCTTGCAGCAAATTAATAATGTTAATAGAAAAAATAGTAATGTTAATAACAATGCTATTAACAATACTAACAATTACTAGTTGCATGAATATCGCTGCTAGTTGTTTTGTATTTTATATTTATTTCAAGATAAAAAATAAGATTAATAATATAAAAATGAATGCGGAAGAACTATTACAAAATATATCGGAACAGACGGAACCAGATGAATCAAAGCAACAAGAAACAAAAAAAGAAAGATTATCAGCCATAGTGGCTGGCGGTGGTAGTCGTCAATATTTGGGTAAGGACATACAACTCACAAACATAGATGGCATGCCCCCAGATGAAATTAACAAACTTTACTGCAGATATGAAGCAAGGCTTGGGGTAAGCATGACTTAAACTTTAGGCAATTCTTTTATTAACTTGTATGTAATGGGAGTATCAAAATATTTTAATGTAACCAGTCCACCAAAGCTGATAGAAGATTTGGAGGAAGACCCATTTATTAATCATGCTTTGACAAGCGCTTGTTGTGAGTTGTATTACAGGTATGGAATGTGCTTAGCACCATTTACAGCAATACTGACAACTGTTAGACATATTGATTTTAATAAAAATAAAAATACAGATAATATAAATGGAGAACCAAGAGAGTGAAGTTATACCTGTTGTTACACAACCTGTTGTTATACAACCTGTTGAACAACAAAAAGTAAAAAATCCAAAAAGAATAGAAGCTGGAAAAAAAGGAGCAGCGGCAAAAAAGGCAAAGCGTTTGCTTCAAGATGTTACAAATCAAAATGCTGCAAAGCAAGATGCTGCAAATCAAATAACAAAAATAACAATAGGTGAAGAAGAACCAGAAAAAATCAAAATAAACGTATACAAAAATTATATTCCACCGTGTCTGGTTTTATTAGGCATTGCTGGGTTGGGTTTGTATATTTATAACAAAAAATCTGCTACACAACCTGTAACTGTGCAACCTGTTCATGTTGCACCAAAAGACCCGTTTGATTTTTAATAATTTATTTTAAAAAAATAATCATATAAAAAAAAATGGCAGCAAGTATTGACGGAAAACAAATTGTAAATATGATGTATCACGCTGGAGTGGAAACACTTCTAACTGTTGGATATTCTGAAATTGGCAGAAAAATACTAAAAAGACCAGCACCTAAAGTGGATTGGAATATGACAGATTTTGGGATGCTGTCTGTGGATATAATGTTAGCAATGGCTACAAAGGATATGTTGATTAAGCAAGGTATTATTCCTGCGGATATTATGAAATAATTTTAAAAAATATATATATAAAAAAAATGGCAAGTGCAGTAGCAATGATGATAGGTGGAGCATTAACAAATGCATTAGCGTTTAGCGGTTCAAATTATTTCTTTTCAAAAATGGGAAGTCATTCGGATGAGGAAAGACAAAGACATGACAAAGCAGTGGAACAATTAAACGCAGCACAAGCGGAGTGGAATAAAAAAAGAACAGAGAGATTAGATTTTATTAACAAGCAACTGCAAAAAGAGCATCATGCAGAGCAGACTTTTGATGATGTAGACCAAGCTATGAAGCAGTATTATTATACAACTGGCAAACATTTACTTTTGGAACAGGAGCCCAAGTTGAGTGATTTTTATACACCATCTCCGGATCAACAGAATAGAGAAATTACGTTTATTGTGGTGGGCATGGCTGCAACTGGATTTGTGGCGTACAAATTGATTTCATAAAAAAAAATAGTTTAAAACTATAATTACTTTAGACTTTTTTAGATTTGAAATGACTAAGTTTACTTTGAAAAGACTAAGTCATATGCATGATACCTATTTTTGTTGTTGTTTTTACATGGTTTCAATCCAAGTGGTCGAATATAATATGGTGGTTTAGCACTCTTCTCTAATTTATTTTTGAGATGATCAGGCGCCCATACTTCACCATTGTCTAATAATGTCAATACCATGGATGGACCATATTCAGTATCTACTATTTTCGTATCTGTAATTTTGTATATTTTATTTAGTTCCAAGTCTGTCCATTTCTTTGTGCTATTTTGATATTGCTCTTCGAGCAGTTCATCAAATTGTGCAGTTGTGATTTCCATTTTTTCTTTATAGTTATATAAAGTTTAATCTTTAGTAGAAAAAAATGGAAAAGATTTATTACAGCCCAAAAGGATTTTGGAGAGGTTACACAGCAGTTAAAAAATTATCAAAAGAGGCTGGTGTTAGTGAAAAAAAGGCATAAGAATTTTTAAAGAAACAAGCTGTGTGGCAGATTTATTTACCTGCGCCGAAGAAAATAATTAGACCCAGGTTTGATGTTTCTACTAAGAATGGAGTGCATCAAGCTGATTTGTTATTTTTACCGCATGATACTTTTGGGATTGGTCGTGGACGCAAGACATATAAATATGCGTTGACTGTTGTTGATATTGCAAGTAGATATAAAGAAGCGGAGCCACTGACTTCCAAGGATAGTAAAGAAGTTGCCAAAGCATTTGAAAATATATATAGTCGGCATTTGAAATATCCAAAAGTATTACAAGTGGATCCAGGCAGAGAATTTATGGGTGCAGTATCACAGTTGATGGTAAAACACAAAGTAAATATCAGACGAGGCAGAACAGAAATACACAGAGACCAAGCTTTAGTGGAAAGATTTAACAGAACATTAGCTGAAAGATTGTTTGGCTATCAGTATGCTAAGGAAATAGATTCCCAAAAACGTAATAGAGAATGGGTAAAGAGATTACCAGAAGTTGTTAAAGCCATAAATTCGGAGACAAAAAAGCCTCCTCCTGTTGAAACAAAAATATTAAAAGATGATCCTATCTGTATAAATGCAAGTGTAAGATATTTATATCAACCCGGGGAACAAGAAGGTGGAAGACGCAGAGCAACTGATCCAATGTGGAGTGTAGATATTCACAAGATTAAAAGTTATATGGTGACGCAAGGTATAAGAGTTTATTATTTGAAAGCACCAGCGCCACAGAGAGGATTTGTCAAAGAAGAATTACTTATTGTTCCTGCTGATACTCAAATTCATAAGTTTTTATAGAAACCATGTGCATCAGTTGTAATTCCATCTTCTCGGATGTATCTTTTTGAGTAAAATGGTGATAGTGTAACTTTGTTTACTTTTATGCCATATATTTGATGCTTCATTGATCGCATCATATTCATTTCATGGGTGTATTTTTTCTTGTTAAATAGTGCATCCTTGTAGTTCTCAAAGTTTGTTTGTTTTTGGTTACATATTCTTTTACACCCTTTGCTTTTTTAATAATCTGCTCATTCACTTTCAAAATAGAATCTTGTTTGGATTTTAATCCAATATTTTCATCTTTCTTAACATTTTGCACATCCGCTCTAAACATCGAATATAGTTTGGGTCTTAATCCAATATTTCTAGATATATACTCAGCTATAGACTCACCATCATCTTTTGTTTTATTTGTTATTGTATCTACTACTTTTTCAATCGTCTGCTCATCCGCTTCCAAAATAGAACATAGTTTGGATTCAACTATAGGAACACATTCATCTTTTATTTTGTTTGTTACTTTCTCAATCATCTGCACATCCCCTCCCAAAATAGAATATAGTTTGGGTCTTGATTCAATATACTCAACTATCGGAACACCAGGACATTCATCTTTCATTTTATCTATTACTTTTTCAATCATCTGCTCATCCGCTCTCAAAACAGAATATAGTTTAGGTCTTAATCCAACATACTCAGCTATAGCAACACCGTTACATTCGTCTTTCATTTTACCTAATACTTTTTTGTTTGTATCATCATGCATTGGATGGTATTTCGGATAATCACTCAAGTCATACTCATCTTTCATTTCAGCCATGTCTTTGTATGCATCATCTGTTTTGATGTCTACAAGCAAGCTGTCAGTATCTGTGTATAATAAAATACAGTTATCTCCGTACCTTTTTTTCAAAGCATTATAATACCAATCATACATATGGTACTTTGATAAATCCAATACTGCCATTCCAACATAAATTGGTTTGTTTAATGTTAATTTTGTTTTGTTTACATGTACTGCTGATAATTCATCTGAAAATTTGATACGCCTGTTAAAGTTGGGTTTGGCTATTATTTTTCTTATTTTTTCATTTTCAGAGCCGTCAGTTCTGACTAGTTTTATATCAGTCCGCTTGCGTAGATTTTCCATTGTTTTGCCAAACACAGAGTTGTTCATAAGCTTGTAAAAATCTTTTTCAAATTGTGATTTAGCTTTTTTCCTAAGTTCTGTGTTTAAATTTATATATGATTTCATCCATGGTTTTTCATTAAATTCTAATACTCTGTGTATTTTCTTTAGTTTCATGCCTAAAGATAAATACAGTTCCAGGGTTTTGTGATGTACCACATATTTTTCTTTGTCCATAAGATTGGGAACTAGTTGTTCTGTATTTATCATGCTATTATTTTCCAACAGATCTGTCTGGTATTCAGACAACCATTCTTTTTTCACTGCTAATCTTTCCGGTGCAAGTGGATAGTCATTATGAGCTTCATGGAGCTCTTTAGGATATTCCAAATCCACTTCTGCAAAATATCCTTTTCCTTCTTTTGACTCTGGCAAGGTTTCTGATTCCACCCACTTAAAGCCAGAATATGGAAGTGGCTGACTCATTGCCCACCCATATAAGTTATTAGCATTATAATCCATTAAGTAGTTGTTTTCCTCGTTAGGGTTATAATCAGCTACGTGTGGATTGTTTGCTTTTGCATATCGTTTTGATACCATACTAATTCCACCACGCATTCCTTTTTCTACAAACAAGTGCATGTCAATGTCTGTCAAAAGTTCCAATTCTATTTTTGAATGTTTAAGTAAAGCATCCCAAGATAATCCAGGTGCTGTATAGTAATGTAAAGCATCAAGTTTGTATGCACTCATACATGTTTTTCTAAAAGTTTGAAACACATCTGCTAACAGAGTTACATCACTTTTTAGATATAAATCATGATAGTCTCCAAGAGTTTTACAGTTAAACTCTTTCCATATTTTTTGAGCGTATTCGTAATCTTTGGAACTTATACTTTCATCTGAAAGACTACTGTAAAACTTTTCTATAGGCGGTAATTGCGTTTCCTTAAATCTTTCCACACTGTCCATATATTCGTATGGATAAATACCTTTTCGTAAAAGTAAATCTGTTTGTTCCCCAAACTGATTTTTGGTAATTTTAAAATCAGATTTGTCTGTTGCTTTAACCAATTTTTCCAGAGACGAAGCCATAAATTGAAAACTGTCTAAAAATCTAAGTTGTCCTGCACTAAATGAAATATACTTTTCAGCGTTGTTCGGAATGCATGTAATATTACCTGTCATTTTATGTATTTTTTGCATTATAAGATGACTATCATATCCTTTGAGGTTGTGAAATATAACAGGAATAATTGTTTTATTTGGTTTTATTTTTAGTTTTAGGTTGCAGTTTTTATGTGCTGCACCTCTGTATTCTCCTGTAAAATGACAGTGATCTCTTACTTTACAGTTTTTGCCACATTTCCTACCTATTTCATTTTCGCATATCCAGCAGTGTGTTGCTTTTTCATAATCTTCCTCATTTTGTTGTGTCATAATTAAGGGTTTTGGGTGAGCAAATATTTTATTAATGTTGCTCTTCTCACATTCTAAGTGATTTAAAAACTTTTCAACAGTATCTTCACCTCTATAAATAACAGGTTCTTCTGTTTTACCATCATATCTGACAACTTGATATCCAAATCCACAAGCTTCGTGTACATTTGTGATTTCAGATTTCTTTCCAAATTTGATTGATTGTGGTTTGATTATACTTTCAAAATCACCATATATTGCATAAGGTACAGGCATCTGATTTTGATGATTTTTAAATTTTACAGTATTTTTACCTTCCTTTGGCATTTCTATTCTGCAAGAATTTTTGTTAATACCATCACAGTCTTCTTTGTGTTTTGTAAGTAGTCCTTGTCCAGAATAGCCGTGAAGGCAACGATCGCAAAAGTAAGTTTGACCTTTGTGTTTGTTTTGGTCATAGAGTAGTCTATTCAGATTTTTAATCCAGCAATAGTGATATTTTGTTGTTAATATTTTTGGTTCTTTGGAATAATCATCAGGGTTATAGTTGTCATCTATAATTCCTTCTTCATTATTTGGATCGTCTTCGTTTTCTGATTCAACTTCAGTGTCTTCAGATATTAAGATCAAATTAATTCGTTCAATATCTTTTGGTTGTTCTGATATTTTATATGGAAAAAACAGATACCTTTTTATTTTTTCCTGTTATGGTATATCCATAAACGTTGATAGCAAGGTTGTTTTGTTTCTCTACTTTGGTTATTTGAAAAATTGGAGTGGGCAAATCAATACCATCCATATTCAACTTACCCATGTGTTTGTTATAACTAGATATCCTAGTTGGATTATTTTTATTAGGCCACAAAGCAGAAACCAATGCCACTTCCAAGCACTTATTATCTTCATTATTAACATTAATTATTGCTTTTTTATCAGATACTACTTTAGGCAAAGGAATATATGAAGAACCTTTTAATGGTTCATACTTTGCAAAATTTAAGTAAAACGTAACACAGTGATCAATCTCCAATCCAGATGCTGTGTTTGTAAATCTTTCAAGGCTCTCTTGTATATAAGCAGATGATTCATCGTAAAACTCATTTATTTTTTCAGAGGTTAAAATTGCATTTTGCTCGCTGTGTAATACTGCTGTAGTGTATTTTTTGGTATCACCATCATCTTTGAATAAATTTACAGTGAGACCTAATTGAAACTTTAATCCATCCATCTTTGTCAGCTCTTTGCTTATTTGTTTTGTAATAATGGATTTTTTATCACGAAATAGTTTTTGAGGGTCTTTGTATTTCTCGGCAGATATTTCGTATGCTTTAAAATAGCCACACATTGGTTTGTCAACCAGTTTTAATTCTTCTTTAGATTTTCTATCATTAAGCTCTTTCAGTTCATTTATAACATTGTCTCGTAATTTAGCATATTTCTGCTTTTGTTCATCTTGCAATTTATCATATTTCTGCTTTTCTCGTTTACGTTGTTTCTTAGCACGTCGTCTCTTGAGTAAATTTTCTAATGTTTGAGAATTAACCTCTTTTAGAGTTTCCTTTGGAACTTCTTTAAGAGCATCTAGCCCCTTTCTAAGCTGATCATTATTAATTACTCCTTCCCGGTGTAATTGTAAAATGTAGTGAACGTCTTCGGTACTCATTTTTGTAATATATATCATATTAATTTTTTTTCTTTAAAATAAAAAAATATTTATTATAACAAGAAAAAGAAAATGGAAAACACTAAGAAAATTGAAAACATTTGCCAATTTCTCAAAGTTGGAGATCACGAACCTTGTAAAAATAAACCAACAAAAGATTCAAACTACTGCAGTTTGCATAAATTCAGAATAAAGCAAAGTAAAGTTGTACCATGTCTAAAATGTGGAAAAGGTACAAGTGCAAAATATCAAATTTGTGTTGGTTGTGGTGCTCATATAGTTAGATTAAGACATAGATACTGGGAAGTAGTAAAGCCGTATATTGTTGAATGTATTAGGCTGAGACATATAGAAATTTGATTTTCTAGTAAAAAATCATATTTTATTATATTCGTGTTTATTCGTTGATTTGGGTGTAATTTTGATAACAAATCAACAAATTTGTTTTGTATTAAAGAAACATTTTATAATCATATTACAAAAAAAAAGCAATATTTTTATAATTTTGATAACTTATAAAAAAAAAAAAAACTTGCAATCTTCACTACCCCTATTTTAAAAAAGTTTTAATAAATCAAGTTAAATCACCATTTCATGATGATTTATTTAAAAAAAATTAAACTTGCAATCTTCACTACCCCTATTTTAAAAAAGTTTTAATAAATCAAGTAAAATCACCATTTCATGGTGATTTATTATATATGTGTTTATTTTGGGGTCGTTCTGCTGCAATTCGAGGTAAAAAAAAAAAAAAAACAGAAACCCCAAAATACATATATATCATCTAGATAAAATATGGAGAATGGGCCTAGAACCTTCTAACCTGCAGAACTGCAGAGTTGCTGCAAATTCTATTGTAGACACTCTCATTTATGATGGAGCCACGTTTCCACATTTGCATATGCGGTGTCATGAAGAAGACACTGAATGAGCATGATAAGGAAATGACAAAATGAACATGAAGGTGGGGTCCTACACCTCTGCCTCTAGCGGGATTTGCAGTGGTTGTATTCTACCCCGGCAACCACACGGGGAGTGAACAATTTAATAGATAACAGTCAGACATAGATGAAAGATCGATATTACACATGGCAGTCCACTAAGTTATGAGTACAAACTGGTTCAAGAAAAAGTGTAACATTTTAATGTGGTTCAGTATACCCTAAAGTACTTGTATTGAACTGGGTTTTACGGTGCACCAACACAACACAGCTAAAATGGTGCCAAACAGGAATGAACATGCCACATTCATCCTCCATTTATATGTATAGTAGACACTTCATTTCTCTCACCCAGAACAATCCAGTTATAAAGTTCTAAGACAGTAGGTGCAATTCTTCATAATTTTAAAATGGAAACGATTTTTTTGGTTGAAACCATTTTTCATTATCAGACCAGTGACCTTGACCTTTGATCCCAAAATCAATAGGGTTCGTATTCTCACCAAGAACAATCCCGTTATAAACTTTGAAAAACAGTAGGTTTAATCAAAAGTTATTGAGCAAAAAGAAAATGTGATGTTTACGCCTACGCTGACGGACAAAGTGATCCCTTAGTGTCTGCTATGCTATGCTGGCGACAATCAAGGCACCCTAGGAAATGTGTCTACCATCTTGGCTCATTAAGGATTATTCCAGCAGTTTGAAAGAAACAAGAAGCACCAATACTAGATTGCGAATTGCTAATTTTACCGCAAAAATCTATGATAAACAAGAGGTCAATGACCTTGAAGCTCTACTGATTGATTTTGATTTCAGGAAGTAGTCGCTACAGACTTGTTTTTTGAAAATCTATTTTTAACCGTGGCAGCCATCTTGAATTTCCGGCCGACCTGAAATTTTGCTAGGATCAATTAGACATTAAGAGCAACATTCCTGTGAAGTTTCATGAAAATCCGTCAAGTAGTTTCAGAGGAGTAGTCGCTACAAGTTTTCATTATATAACTCTATGTAAACAAAGATGGCCGCTGGTAGCCATGTTTAACGTCAAATCAAAACGATTTTCGACAAGGACCAACACCATGTCATACTAATCATTTTAGAAAAAGTCTCATATCAATATCTCTTATAGTTTTCAAGAAGTAGTCGCTACAAACTTATTTATTTTAAATCTATTTTTAGCTGTGACGGCCATCTTGAATTTCTGGCAGATCTGAAATTTTGCTAGGATCAATCAGACATCAAGAGCAACATTCCTGTAAAGTTTCATGAAAATCCGTCAAGTAGTTTCAGGAGTAGTCGCTAGAAGTTTTTACTATATAACTCTATGTAAACAAAGATGGCCGCTGGCAGCCATGTTTAACGTTGAATCAAAACGATTTTTGACAAGGATCAACATCATGTCATGCTGATCATTTTAGAAAAAGTCCCATATCAATATCACTTATAGTTTTCAAGAAGTAGTCGCTACAAACTTGTATTTTAAAACTCTATTTTTAGCTTTGGTGGCCATCTTGGATTTCACATCAACATGAATTTTTGCTAGGATCAACTAGACTTTATGGGCAACATTTCTGTAAAGTTTCATGAATATCCATCCAGTAGTTTCAGAGGAGTTGTCGCTACAAATAAAAGTTTACGGACAGACGGACGGACGGACAGACGGACGACGGACGCCGCACCACGGCATAAGCTCGGCTGATCTCTGATCAGTAGAGCTAAAAAAAGTGGATAGATTTGGTAAAAGGCAAGAGAGTTATGGTGCTTGTAACACAGATGATGAACATATAGGTCAAGTTTCGAAGTTCTAAGGAAATGAGGATTTTTCCTTCAAAAGTGTACCTTAACCAGAAATGGGAGCCAATACCACCCAACGCTCGCCTTCATAAAATGTCTTTTAAATATGGATATGTGTTTAAATAAAAGTTAGTTAAGAGAAAAAGTAATAGAAATAGGTATCTCTCTCTTTCTCTCTCTCTGTACAAATTATTAGGATAAAGAAGGTACATATGTTTAATGATTAAGTATATCATTACCATATTGTGGTCATTATGACATCATGATGTTCAGTCTCTGTATAGGTTTCACATGGTGCTACACTGCCCAATAATACTTTTTCACATTATCAGAGTATGGTATTACAGCCAAACTAGTATAAAATATAATATCCATCTTCAAGGCTTTCACATGTTCAAATGTATGGCATCATAATGTTAGAGTTTCTACCTTCACACAAACAACAGTGTCAAATTGTTCCATGGTTTTCTGTTTACCGGTATATCATGTCCATAGGTAGATACTAGTAGTTTGCTAAAGTATTGAATTCAATTTTAATTCAAATATTTATGATTAATTGGTATTCTTTAACACCTCTTCATTTAAATGTTTTAAAGTGAATTAGACTACTGTACTGTCTTCAATAAGCATCAATATAAGTTGTCATAACTTGCATTTGAGCAGCCTAATATGCATAGTTGATGAAATATATGCATTACAAAAACTTCCCCTAAAAACTTTAAGTTTGATATTGGTGTAAAAAGTGTAAGTCCACAAACGATGTTCAAAAAAAAAAGGGATATATTAATATTTGTTACCCAATTTATCTTCAGCATATCAATGTTAATGTATCAAAGAAGCTGTATGGCCAATATGAGCTGCCTAATATGCATAGTTGATGAAATACATGCGTTACAAAAGTTACCCAAAAACTTGAACGTTGGGGGGTGGGGGGCAGACGACAAACGCTGACGCCGGGGGTATAGTAATACCTCTCTCCCACTTCGTGGAGGCGAGCTAAAAAAAAGTGGAATATATTGACTTATCTACATGTAGGACCAAACAGGGAGGACCTCATTTATTAAGGAACTGGGAAAACAAACTTCTATTTTCATTTTTGTTACAACACTGAGCGACACTTTTGTCAACAGACACTTTTGTCAACAAAGACCTACTGTCATCAATAGTGGGCTCTTGACATCAAGTAAAGTTTCATGACAATGTCACAAAATCTATTGTTTGTGGCGCTTGTTTCAGCCAAAGGTTTTTCTGCTGTAACTTGAGTAATTTAAACAATATGCACATCAGTTATACATCATTAGAACTGGCGTTTTCAGTGGTAAATAAAACTACTTTAATTTTGAAAATCGGTTGAGGAATAAATATTTTACAACCAAAATGATTTTTTGATGGGGCTTTTTATATGTAAATTTGTGTTGGTGGAACAGCAGAAAATTAAGAAATTTCAAATTACTTCAGTTAGCCTTCATATTTTGCTATAAAACTTTCAGGGTGTCTTAATTTACTAATATCCAACAATTTAAAACCATTTTTGGATAAAAATTCTAAAAATAAATATTTTTCAAATTTAATACAGCAGAATTTGCATTGAAAATGCCCCATCAAAAACAACTATCGCGCATGAAATTTTTATTTCTAAACCAATTTTGGAAAGTAAGGCATTTTTAATTACCACTAAAATGTCTATTTCACTGACATACAATTTTATTAAGGTAGTAGATTAATTTTATCTTAAAAGACCAAAAACCCTTTGGCTGAAACAAGCGCCCCAAACAATAGGACAGAAATTAATATATAAACATAGACATATATCAACTTCCTTCCTGTTTATTGCATTTTGCATCTGAGTGCCCTACCATGACTAGATTCCATGAGAAAACATCAGTTTCATAATTATATACATATCTACATTTTTCCTCTAATTAGCATCTGTCTGTTGCAGAATTACAAAAAACAAGAACTATTACAAGGAAACTCCGTCTGCAAACAATGTTTTGAAGTGTTGACTTATATTAAACTTATCGTCCCTCTAAACACCTAGTATTGGCGAGTAACTTGCAGGCTGATCAGGGTTTTACAATGTCCAGCTGCTGATCTGTCATTTTCCCCCAAACACCCCTTTGTCACATAAGTGGAATGGTCTTAATTAAAAGAAAGAACAGTCCATTATATATATGTAGTGGGTTAATGGTTAACATGGTACCTGGTATTTCCACTCCCTAAACACCATCCGGCAGTAGTCCCAAACATGAGTGCTTTCACCACTCTAAACATTGCACTTAAAGTTTCGCTTGCAAAAATGCAAAGCCTGCACAAGACTACAACAGATAAATTGGCAAGTTTCAATGTTTCTGCTGTACAAGTTTCAAGGTGGAGATCATCTAAACAAATACTAACCAACACGCTTGAATAGTTATGTCCGAAATAAATGCAATGCCTGAAATTGGGCAATATCTTCTGCTCCAGACAAATGTGGTAGTTTGCCTGGTTCCGCTACACAAGTTTCAAGAGAGGCTCACTAACCAACATACTTGAACACTACTGTCTGAAAGAATTCACAGACCTAATAACAATTTATTAATGTCTGTGCAATAACCAACACACTTGAATACTTCTGTCTCAAAGAAATTCAATGTCTGAAATTGAGCAATATCATCTGCTCCAGACAAAGGCGCTACTTTCCGTGTTTCTGCTACACAAGTTTCACGTGTGACCATTCGATGGCGAGTTCTCTCCGTTTTGTACTGTATTCCGTGGCGGTATGGTGGGAGTTTCTATCTTGAAAATTTCTATCAACTCCTGAAATTAGAGAAATGTTCAACTAATACACTGGCAATTATGTCACTTTATATAACACCTGCAGAAACAAGCAGTGACGCTGTCACTTTATATAACACCTGCAGAAACAAGCAGTGAGATGTCACTTTATATAACACCTGCAGAAACAAGCAGTGACGCTGTCACTTTATATACACCTGCAGAAACAAGCAGTGAGATGTCACTTTATACTAACACCTGCAGAAACAAGCAGTGAGATGTCACTTTATATAACACCTGCAGAAACAAGCAGTGAGGCCGTCAAAAACAAAGCACCAAATAACACCGACAGATTTTATTCTAAAGTGCACTTAATTAGTTTGCGAAAGAACACTTTTCAGTGAACTCGTTTTCATTTCAAACTTACTATTTGGTTATTCCCTGTTAAATATTATATTAACAAAACAAAAACAAAAGAAAATACAAATTGTCGTTTCAAACTAGAAATGTGTCTGTGGACATGCATGTCTGCTGTAAGCTTTCATCTAAAATAAGGCCACAACTTCGCCAAAAGTCAATGGACGGAATAGTGCAGAGATACGCACAAACAGTCTTCTAATTTTTTCTATCAAGTATCAACAAAATCTGGTGAAAAGTTAAGGAGTAGTCCGGACAAGACCGGGTGGTGTATGTATGAAAGTGGGATGTAACTACTTACAGACAGACAGACAAGGGCAACACTATCTGCCGCCCACACCACATATACGGAACTTTATGAAATTTCACTGATTAGTCAGACCTCTGTGTGTAAATCAGCTGTTATCCAAAAGGTTATAATGATTATAATGGGACTTCCAGAGCACACTTTTGAAACTGAACACCCACCAATAGATGCAAAATTGAATTTAAAGAACCAAATTTCAGGGAAATATGGTTCAAACATGGATGTTTAAGTTGCCTTCCTGGGTTCCCAGTTATGTTTTAATGGAATAGCCCTGGTTTAACCAACTGAAGTCTGACTAATCGGTGATATTTCAATCATTTAACTTTTAGATAAAAAGCTGATTGACCCGCTGACTAATCAGTGAAGCTTTCATATTCTTTATTGCTTACTTGGTTTACTGCTTATTGACCTCATATGTACCCTATTTAGTGGTCTGTACAACCTTACCTTCCAGTCCCTTGGGTGTCAATGAGATTGACAGCCTGGTGACGTTTCTGGTCTTGCGGGGTCTGTTTACCAGCACTGGTTCAACCCGAGGCTCTGAAAATATAGACATTTCATGCATGTAAATTGAGATACAGACATAACTGTCTTAATAAGTCCATGAAAGTCCACAGGCCCAGTTCCGTATTTTTCGTTTGTTCTGCGAGATCTTTACATGCACAGGGTATGACTCTCCTGTACACAAGACCAGCAGATTAAACATCTCCATAGAATGGTATGTTTTACAGTACCTTGCCCAAATAAGGTACCGCGGGATTGCATTTGAAAAACCTGAAAGTGATCACAATGGGAATCAAAACCAGGACCTCTGAATCGAGAGGCAGGTATGCTTACCATTTCGGTGCCTCATCTGCATGTCAAGTCACCCAAAAGTGTTGTCACTTATATTCTAAATGCATTCCGTTTGCATTTCTTTGTTATAAATGCATTTTTAAAATGCATTAGGGTGCTTTCTTGAATGCATTTAGTGCTCATGAATGAAACTTGGCATTATTTAAATGCAAGGAACCATATTTCTTAAAGCAATTGAATGCAAAATGGAAAAAAATCCTTTTGTTTGTTCTGCATTTATCTGGTACTTGAATGGAACTGCAGTGTTTTACCTAGGATTTTTTCAACGGGGGATCCAGGACTCTGGAAAAATATATATTTAAAGGTCCCAACCCTGATTTTGGGGGTCCCATGTTTAAATCAGCATATTCTTGGAGTATAACTCTTTAATACCAAAACTTGATCATCATTATAAGATATCACTCAGAGCTCTGTAGCTTCAAATAAGATTTTGTTTATACATGTATTTCCGAGTTAACCACGATTATAAAAAATATATAATTTATAAATTTAATTATAATTTTTAATTCCTGCTTCCAGCTATCTTAGCATGTTCCCTCATGCTTACTTTTATCATAAACACGTTGGGTTCGTATTTTGTTATTTTGGTTGCAGAGAGATGTTTTCAAATAATTTCTACATTTTGAAAAATAGGGAAAACCCGTAACACCATGTCAATCCTTCGATGCTTGACGTTCCAATATGCTATTTTATCCGAATAAAATAAGAGCTTGTTTAGATGTCATGTGCGTTTAAAGTATGTTATATTTGCATGGATAAGTGAGCAAACTTAAATTAGTGAAGGCAAAACATATTTTTTCCTCGGTAGTTTCTGTACATTTCCATTGAACACTTGAAAAATGTATCGGCGTAGCACAATCGGTAGTCGCGACCTGCAAAGACCTATCATGCATGTCTTACTTGCAGATTATGCCAATTAAAGCGCCCACTAGCGATTGATCTAGTGGAACAGCTCTATTTAACTGAGCTGTAGTACCCACTATACATGCTTGATTCAAGTTTGGTTGATCTAGTGGAACATCTCTACTTAACTGAGCTGTAGTACCCCACTATACAAGCATTATTCAAGTTGGTTGATCTAGTGGAACATCTCTACTTAACTGGTGTAATACCCACTTTACAAGCATGATTCAAGTTGGTTGATATAGTGGAACATCTCTACTAACTGAGCTGTAGTACCCACCATACAAGCATGATTCAAGTTTGGTTGATCTAGTGGAACATCTCTATTAACTGAGCTGTAGTACCCACTTTAACAAGCATGACTCAAGCTTGGTTGATCTAGTGAATATCTCTACTTAACTGTGCAGTAGTACCCACTATACCATATAAGCTCGTTTGAATCTAGTGGAACATCTCTACTTAACTGTGCTGTAGTACCCGCTATACAAGCATGACTCAGGCTTTGGTTGATCTAGTGGAACATCTCTACTTAACTGTGCTGTATTACCTACTATACACGCATGATTCAAGCTTGGTTGATCTAGTGAACATCTCTACTTAACTGTGCTGTAGTACCCACTATACAAGCATGATTCAAGCTTGGTTGATCTAGTGGAACAGCTCTACTTAAATGAGCTGTAATACCCACTTTACAAGCATTGATTCAAGCTTGGTTGATCTAGTGGAACATCTCTACTTAACTGTGCTGTAGTACCCACTTTACAAGCATGATTCAAGCTTGGTTGATCTAGTGGAACATCTCTACTTAACTGTGCTGAAGTACCCACATTACAAGGCATGATTCAGAGCTTGGTTGATCTAGTGGAACAGCTCTACTTAACTGTGCTGTAGTACCTACTATACACGCATGAATTCAAGCTTGGTTGATCTAGTGAACAACTCTTCTTAACTGTGCTGTAGTACCCAATATACTAGATAAGCTTGTTTGATCTAGTGGAACTTCTCTACTTAACTGTGCTGTAGTACCCGCTATACAAGCACGACTCAAGCTTGGTTGACCTAGTGGAACATCTCTACTTAACTGTGCTGTAGTACCCACTTTACAAGCATGATTCAAGCTTGGTTGATCTAGTGGAACAGCTCTACTTAACTGAGCTGTAGTACCCACTATACAAGCATTATTCAAGCTTGGTTGATCTAGTGAACATCTCTATTAACTGAGCTGTAGTACCCGCTATACAAGCAAGACTCAAGCTTGGTTGATCTAGTGGAACAGCTCTACTTAACTGAGCTGTAGTACCCGCTATACAAGCATGACTCAAGCTTGGTTGATCTAGTGGAACATCTCTACTTAACTGAGCTGTAGTACCTACTATACACGCATGATTCAAGCTTGATTGATCTAGTGAACATCTCTACTTAACTGTGCTGTAGTACCCACTATACAAGCATGATTCAAGCTTGGTTGATCTAGTGGAACAGCTCTACTTAACTGAGCTGTACTACCCACTTTACAAGCATGATTCAAGCTTGGTTTGATCTAGTGGAACATCTTCTACTTAACTGTGCTGTAGTACCACTTTACAAGCATGACTCAAGCTTGGTTGATTCTAGTGGAACATCTCTACTTAACTGTGCTGTAGTACCCGCTATACAAGCATGACTCAAGCTTGTTGATCTAGTGGAACAGCTCTACTTAACTGAGCCGTAGTACCTAACTATACACGCATGATTCAAGCTTGGTTGATCTAGTGAACATCTCTACTTAACTGTGCTGTAGTACCCACTATACAAGCATGACTCAAGTTTGGCTGATCCAGTTGAACAGCTCACTATACAAATATGTTTTAAGTGTGGTTTGTCTAGTGTATGTTTGTTCTGAGAGAAGACATAAAAGCAAAAGCTTGTTTTAATTTCCCCAAGACCCATTCCTATACGGTAAATAATAAGAACCTCTTAAACACTGTGTGTTTAGTATAAGTTTTATACTTTTATGAATTGAATCCATACAAGAAAGCGATACACATACCAATAGACAGGGTAGATCATCACTATCCAGAAATATACGGGCCAGACCATCCTGCAATATACAACAATATATCATATTACATCTGTATCCAAAAATACATGTGCCAGTCCATCCTGCAATATACAATATATCAAATTATATATGCATCTGGAACCACATGGACCAGACCATCCTGCAATAACATCAATATCTCAAATTACATCTGTATCCAGAAACACATGGACCAGACCATCCTGCAATATACAACAATATATCAAATTACTTCTGTATCCAGAAATACATAAAGCTAGACCACCCTGAAAGACAACACTGTATCTATTTACATCCATATCTAGAAATAAATCCACAATTATGTGACAGGTAGTACAGTTAAATAATTATTAAGGCTTGTCAATCGCTTATATTTTCCTGTTAAACTCACATCTCTTGTGAAGCGTGACTATCTAGAATATAAATAATGTACGAATGGTGTTCTATTGAACATCTTCACATGTTGTCATTTACTTAAATAGAATAATAAAGATACGCACCCTAACCAAAAATGAAACGTAAAATATATTTTCCACCGGTCGTCCAAAAGACTGTGGGTTCAGTACAAATTCGAAGTAGCAGAGGGGATTGCCTGAAAGGGAATTCAAACAATTAATAGCTGATCATACCATGCAATAACATTTTATATCTGGCAAATACACTCAGAAATAACAGGTGCTGAAGTCGGTGTAAGTACATAAATATAGAATATTCTTGTCAATGCCTTTTGTCAGACAAACCTTAGAAAACTAGTTATCACTGAAAGTGATTAATACCCCCACAATACCGCCTTGTCACATAAACATGGCAACCACAAGAAAACAATGGTCTAGTTTAAATATATTTATTTCCAATAAATGTACATGGAATGGGGTCGGGCCGCAAGTTATTACAACATTAGAATCCGGCCTCCGCTACAAAATATTCATACAATTTAGACAATGGCAAACAAATTATTTAAACTACAAAATATGAAATAAACAGGAAAAAAAATAATGAGAGAGAGAGAGAGAGAGAGAGTGGGGAGAGAGTTTTCAATATTGTTAGTGATCAGGGAAGAAGACTAACAAAAATTTGTGTGTTACACCGTTCCAGTCAAAGATTATAAGTGTAATAAAAAGAGACATGGTCATGAAGAGGATTACGTTTTGTGGGGGTATAATTAGCAGGTTCCTCTAGAGTTGACTGTAGCATTTTTTTGGCAAATTCTAAGTTGAAAAGGGGCCATAACTCCATCAAAAATTAGTGGTTTGTAACCAAAGTCGAACTTGACCCTGTATTTTATGGTCTTAAACCTGTGTACCAAAAACTATTTAAATCCGTCGACCCTTTCATGAGTTATCATCCGGACACCGTTTTTTGGGCAAATTCTAAGTTGAAAAGGGGCCATAACTCCATCAAAAATTGGTGGTTTGTAACCAAAGTCGAAACTTGACCTGTATTTTATGGTGTTTATACCCATGTAACCAAATATTATTTAAATCCATCAACCCTTTCATGAATTATCGTCTGGACACCGTAAAACCAACAGACCGACCGACGGACCGACAAGCTCACTCCTATGTATAATAAACATTACGGCTATTCTGTTAAAAACATACCCGGACCCCAGAAGGACATTTGATAAACATCTATTGGTGAACCCTATTTTTCAAAATCTGGCTCTTTAAACTCAATTTTGCATCTATAACTGTTGTTCAATTTCAAATGCGCCTTCCCTGGGGTTCCCATGTACGTTTTAACGGACTAGACCTTTTGAGACTGTCAAGCCTTCCTGGGGTCCAAGTACGTTTTAACGGACTAGACCCTTTTGATGCCTTCCTGGGGTCCCATGTACGTTTTAACGGACTAAACCTTTTGATGCCTTCCTGGGGGTCCCCATGTATGTTTTAACGGACTAGACCTATGGGACTGTCAAGCCTTCCTGTGGTCCCATGTACATTTTAACGGACTAGACCTTTTGACTGCCTTCCTGGGGTCCCATGTACGTTTTAACGGACTAGACCTTTTGATGCCTTCCTGGGGTCCCATGTACGTTTTAACGGACTAGACCTTTTGATGCCTTCCTGGGGTCCCATGTACGTTTTGATGCCTTCCTGGTGGTCCCATGTACGTTCTTAACGGACTAGCCTTTTTGAATGCCTTCCTGGGGTCCCATGTACGTTTTTAACGGACTATACCTTTCTGAGACTGTCAAATATTCTGCATCTTAATAAGTTAATAGGTTTTAAAAGTGTCGACTTTGTAAGTAATAATTCATTCAGATCTTGAATGTTTCTTTTGCCAAATTTGTCATTTTTGTTTTTTATCTTTGTGATACCAAAGCAGCGTTGCTAAATGTAGAGCATCGGCCTCGTATGCATGAGGGTAGTAGGCTCAATACCTGGCCGGGTCATACCACGGACTTCATAAAATGAAACTAGTAACTTCCTTGCTTGGTGCTCAGCATATGAAGGGCTGTTCCAAACTTGTCAGCATAATGTGACTGGGTGGGGAATCATGTAAGGTGTTATTCCAGTGTATTTCCACTGTGACAGCACTATAAAGTTTAAGCATTGAGCTCATTTGCTACAAGTAGACATTAAAAACCCATACATCCAAAAATTATTTTAGATATCAAATTATCTCTGTGTCTCTGTGTTTATTGTGTATAATACATACATAATACCTACATATCCCCAAACTATGTCATTATAAATCATTGAAAAACCTTCGCAGGTATGAAATAGTATCAAAATGATTAGGATGTTTTAAAATTAAAATGACTTGGTGCAACGACTGACCTTCCTCAGCCGCGTACGTTGCTTCAGAAGTATCGAATACTCTTTCTACTTCCTCTGTTGTGGTTTCATTTTTCTCAGCCTCGTGAAATCCTTCAGCTGCAAACAATGTAATATATTAGATGTGAAGGAATGACCAACTTGTGTTTAGGTCCATTGGGCTTATTCTAATGCAATCTTTTAGACCTCTAACTCTTATAGTTTCAGGAAGAGTTTCCTATATGTAATAAGTGTATTTTCTATGCAAAAACGTGTGACCCCAGGGGCTACATAAAACTGTGACCCCAGGGCCACCATATTCACAAACTAGGAGAGAACCGTGAGCTAATGTTACAAGACATATATGAGAGCTCAGTGCCCTTGTGGTTTCAGAGAATAAGTGTTTTCTATATAAATAAAAGTTGTAATCACTGTGAGTGACAAATGCTCCCGAAGTGACCTTTGACATCTAAGTGTGACCTTGACCTTGGAGTCAGCGACCTGGATTTTGGTGCGCGACACGTCGTTTTTTTGTGGTGAGCACTTGTGCCAAGTTATTTGAAAATCCGTCCTGGACATGCAAGAGTTATTGACCGGACACGATTTGACTTTTGAACTCCTAAGTGTGATCTTGACCTTGGAGCCACGGACCCAGTCTTATCTACAGAAAATCCGTGGATTCACATGTCTCTCTAACGGGGGCTGGACTTAAAATAAAAAAGTCAATTGATTCTTAATGAAAGTTTGTATACATTTTAGTAACTAAAACAATCGAGTTTGCCGTTTGCTGAGATGACATTTAAGTGCCATTTGTTTAAAAACAAATGCATTCTATTAAAAACAAGAGGTCCAAGAGGGCCTGTGATGCTCTACTGATTAAAATGGCTTCTATATCAAGGTTGTCGACATAAAATTCCCATCAGTAGTTTTTTATAAACATTGCAAAAACAACAGGGATAGGATGGCCTTAGATAGCTCACCTGGTAATCATGGGCAATAAGTCTGCTGTGTCTAGTCTGGTATGGGCTTTTTTTAATTTGTCCACTTTCTTCTATGAATGAAATTTCATAAAAATGGGGTTGGGGTGTGGGAGTTTAAATTAACATTCTAAATAAAACTAGTAAAGATCAGATAAAAAATGAAGTAACTACAGATTTAACAAAGGAAAATACAATATAACATTTTCAACAAATCAAGGGGCCATAACTCTGTCCGTTACTAACTAGATCTAGCTGGGTTTTCGAACTTGTCCAAAATGTCATTTGATATAGCATGCTTTGCACTAATAGACATCATACTGAGGCTTCCTGCCAAATTTTGTAGAAATCAACAAGGCCGTTTTAGGAGGATACCGCCAACAAGAAATTAAAAAAAATGTCAAGGGGGCCGTAACTCCCATCAAAAAAATAAATAAAAGGCACAGCAATGCTTTCTGCTAAACACAGCGTTAACACCAAAAAAATTTTTTTAAAAAAAATAATGAAATAAGAAAATTAAAAAAAATTAAAAATTAAAAAAAAATTAAAATCATATCTATGATTTTTCTTCGTATCCTTGATATAAAACATGCCATTTAGTGCATTTCTTTGAATTTATCGTGCACTCCAACAGCAATAACATACAATATTTTTATCTTTATTCGGAATATAGATATCTGTGTTTTATGTGGATTTTTCGTCTCGTTCAGTTCACTCCGAACGTCATCTGAAGTGTATATGAAACGCGCGATTTCATTGGTTAAATTTAGCTGATCTTCTCATGAATATTGACAAAGATGAAAGGTCAATCTGACGTGACTACAATGAGTGTTGTCAGATCCTATAGCAGAGAGTATCAAAGCGTAATTAGGATATGATTTTAATGAGATTGCAAGGACCTGTATTTGTGCGCGACACCTAGTCTTGCTGTGGTGAGCACTTGTGCAAAGTCATTGAAAATCCATCCAGGAATGCCAGAGCTATTGACGGACACGAATGTACGGATTGACTGACGGACGGACGGATGCGACTACTATATGCCGCACTTTTGGGGGGCAAAACAAATTCATGAGGTAAACTCCCCTATCTATATTTGTGTGTATATACATGTATATACAATGTTTTGGTTTGATGTTGCGTTGTCCGAATATGTACAACTTGAAGATAACTAGAAATTGTTATCTGTCCATGGACAAAACGTATGGCCTCCCGACAGGCATTAATTGACGACTCTAGGTCCAACCGTCCTCTATTGATCTGAGATCGTTTTGATAATCAATATCCCTGTGACTGTATCTACAATCTGTATCAGTAAGGCCACATAAAAACAATATGTGTGGTTCAGGTAACCCGACGACCCTATTTTAATAAAGGGGCCGACCCTAAAACTTTTTAATGCAAAAAATTAAAAAAAAACAAGAGGTCAATGACCTTGAAGCTCTACTGATTGATTTTGATTTCAGGAAGTAGTCGCTACAGACTTGTTTTTGAAAAATCTATTTTTAACCGTGGGCGGGCCATCTTGAATTTCCGGCCGACTGAAATTTATGCTAAGATCAATAAGACATTAAGAGCAACATTCCTGTGAAGTTTCATGAAAATCCGTCACAGGTAGTTTCAAGAAGTAGTCGCTACAGTTTTTCATTATATAACTCTATGTAAACAAAGCAGCCATGTTTAAGGTCAAATCAAAACGATTTCGACAAGGGACCAACATCATGTCATACTGATCATTTTAGAAAAGTCCCATATCATATCTCTTATTGTTTTGAAGAAGTAGTCGCTACAAACTTATTTATTTTAAATCTATTTTTAGCTGTGGCGCCATGTTGATTTCCGGCCGACCTGAAATTTTTCTAGGATCAACTAGACATCAAGAGCAACATTCTGTGAAGTTTCATGAACATCCGTCAAGTAGTTTCAGAGGAGTAGTCGCTACAAGTTTTTACTATATACCTCCTATGTAACCAAAGATGGCCACTGGCAGCCATGTTTAACGTCCGAATCAAAATAATTTCCACAAGGATCTACATCATGTCCATGCTGATCATTTTAGAAAAAGTCCCATATCAATATCACTTATAGTTTTCAGTAGTAGTCGCTTACAAACTTATTTTTTTAAAATCTATTTTTAGCTGTTGACGGCCATCTTGAATTTCCGGCCCTGACCTGAAATTTTGATAGGATACAATTAGACATCAGAGCAACATTCATGTAAAGTTTCATGACAATCCGCCAAGTAGTTTCAGAGGAGTAGTCGCTACAAGTTTTTACTATATAACTCTATGTAAACAAAGATGGCCGGCTGGGCAGCCATGTTTAACGTTTGAATCAAAACGATTTTTGACTAGGATCAACATCATGTAATGCAGATCATTTTAGATAAATGTCCCATATCAATATCACTTATAGTTTTCAAGAAGTAGTCGCTACATCTTTTTTTTAAAAATCTATTTTTAGCTGTGACGGCCATCTTGAATTTCCGGCCGACCTGAAATTTTGCTAGATCAATTAGACATCAAGAGCAACATTCCTGTAAAGTTTCTTGACAATCCGCCAAGTAGTTTCAGAGAAGTAGTCGCTACAAGTTTTTACTATATAACTCTATGTAACAATGATGGCCGCTGGCAGCCATGTTTAACGTTGAATCAAAACGATTTTTGACTAGGATCAACATCATGTCATGCTGATCATTTTAGAAAAAGTCCCATATCAATATCACTTATAGTTTTCAAGAAGAAGTCGCTACAAACTTGTATTTTTAAAACTCTATTTTTAGCTTTGGCGGCCATCTTGGATTTCACATCAACATGAATTTTTGCTAGGATCAACTAGACTTTATGGGCAACATTTCTGTAAAGTTTCATGAATATCCATCCAGTAGTTTCAGCTGTGAAGTCGCTACAAAATAAAAGTTTACGGACAGACAGACGGACAGACGGACGGACGGACGGGACGGACGCCGCACCACGGCATAAGCTCTGCTGATCTCTGATCAGTAGAGCTAAAATTAATAAAAAAAAATAAATTAAAAATTTAAAAAAATAAAATAAAATAAATAAATAAAAAATGACTAGTGACCCCAAATTCAATAGGGGTCATCTACTTGTCATGACCAACGATCCTTCCAAGTTTGAGGACCCTAGGTCTAACCACTCTCTAGTTTATTGATCGGACATCGTTTTTGATAGTCAATGTCACCGCAACCTTGACCTTTGACCTAGTGACCCCAAAATGAATAGGGGTCATCTACTTGTCATGACCAACCAACCTTCCAAGTTTGAGGACCCTAGGTCCAACCACTCTCTAGTTATTGATCGGAC
>JAWPHD010017816.1:0-42814 GCA_037043455.1 Cyrtodaria siliqua
GTTCTTAAACATATATATTCCGTTCTTACACTTATATATTCCGTTCTTACGCATATATATTCAGTTCATACACATATATATTCCGTTCTTACGCATATATATTCAGTTCTTACGCATATATATTCAGTTCTTACGCATAAATATTCATTTCTTACACATGTATATTCCGTACTTACACATATATATTCCGTTCTTACACATATATATTCAGTTCTCACACATATATATTCACTTCTTACACATATATATTCCGTTGTTATACATATATATTCCGTTCTTACACATATATATTCCGTTCTTACAAGTACATATTCCGTTCTTACACGTATATATTCCGTTCTTACACATATATATTCCGTTCTTACACATATATATTCCGTTCTTACGCATATATATTCAGTTCTTACACATATATTTTCAGTTCTTACACATATATATTCTGTTCTTACGCATATATATTCAGTTCTTACGCTTATATATTCAGTTCTTACGCATATATATTCATTTCTTACACATATATATTCAGTTCTTACACATATATATTCCGTTCTTACACGTACATATTCCGTTCTTACACATATATATTCCGTTCTTACGCATATATATTCAGTTCTTGCACATATATATTTAGTACTTACACATATATATTCACTTCTTACACATATATAATCCGTTCTTACACATATATATTCCGTTCTTACACATATATATTCCGTTCTTACACATATATATGCCGTTCTTACACATATATATTCCGTTCTTACACATATATATTCCGTTCTTACGCATATATATTCAGTTCTTACGCATATATATTCAGTTCTTACGCATATATATTCCGTTCTTACACATATATATGTTCTGTTCTTACACATATATATTCAGTTCATACACATATATATTCAGTTCTTACACATATATATTCCGTTCTTACGCATATATATTCAGTTCTTACACATATATATTCAATTCGTACACATTAATATTCAGTTGTTACACATATATATCCCGTTCTTACACATATATATTCCGTTCTTACACGTACATATTCCGTTCTTACGCATATATATTCCGTTCTTACGCATATATGTTCAATTCTTACGCATATATATTCCGTTCTTACGCCTATATATTCTTACACATATATTCCGTTCTTACACATATATATTCCGTTCTTACACATATATATTCCGTTCTAACGCATATATATTCCGTTCTTATACATATATATTCCGTTCTTACACGTATATATTCCGTTCTTACACGTATATATTCCGTTCTTACACATATATATTCCGTTCTAACGCATATATATTCCGTTCTTATACATATATATTCCGTTCTTACACGTATATATTCCGTTCTTACACGTATATACACATATATATTCCGTTCTTACACATATATATTCCGTTCTTACACGTACATATTCCGTTCTTACACATATATATTCAGTTCTTACGCATATATATTCAGTTCTTACACATATATATTCAGTTCATACACATATATATTCAGTTCTTACGCATATATATTCAGTTCTTACGCATATATATTCAGTTCTTACGCATAAATATTCATTTCTTAAACATGTATATTCCGTACTTAAACATATATATTCCGTTCTTACACATATATATTCAGTTCTCACACATATATATTCACTTCTTACACATATATATTCCGTTGTTATACATATATATTCCGTTCTTACACATATATATTCCGTTCTTACACGTACATATTCCGTTCTTACACGTATATATTCCGTTCTTACACATATATATTCCGTTCTTACACATATATATTCCGTTCTTACGCATATATATTCAGTTCTTACACATATATATTCTGTTCTAACGCATATATATTCAGTTCTTACGCATATATATTCAGTTCTTACGCATATATATTCATTTCTTACACATATATATTCAGTTCTTACACATATATATTCCGTTCTTACACGTACATATTCCGTTCTTACACATATATATTCCGTTCTTATGCATATATATTCAGTTCTTGCACATATATATTTAGTACTTACACATATATATTCACTTCTTACACATATATAATCCGTTCTTACACATATATATTCCGTTCTTACACATATATATTCCGTTCTTACACATATATATGCCGTTCTTACACATATATATTCCGTTCTTACACATATATATTCCGTTCTTACGCATATATATTCAGTTCTTACGCATATATATTCAGTTTTTACGCATATATATTCCGTTCTTACACATATATATGTTCTGTTCTTACACATATATATTCAGTTCATACACATATATATTCAGTTCTTACACATATATATTCCGTTCTTACGCATATATATTCAGTTCTTACACATAAATATTCAATTCTTACACATATATATTCAATTGTTACACATATATATCCCGTTTTTACACATATATATTCCGTTCTTACACGTACATATTCCGTTCTTACGCATATATATTCCGTTCTTACGCATATATGTTCAATTTTTACGCATATATATTCCGTTCTTACACATATATATTCCGTTCTTACGCCTATATATTCTTACACATATATTCCGTTCTTACACATATATATTCCGTTCTTACACATATATATTCCGTTCTAACGCATATATATTCCGTTCTTATACATATATATTCCGTTCTTACACGTATATATTCCGTTCTTACACGTATATATTCCGTTCTTACACATATATATTCCGTTCTAACGCATATATATTCCGTTCTTATACATATATATTCCGTTCTTACACGTATATATTCCGTTCTTACACGTATATATTCCGTTCTTACACATATATATTCCGTTTTTTACACATATATATTCCGTTCTTACACGTATATATTCTGTTCTTACACATATATATTCCGTTCTTACATGTATATATTTCTTTCTTACACATATATATTCCATTCTTACACATATATATTCTGTTTTTACACATATATATTCCGTTCTTACATGTATATATTCCGTTCTAACACATATATATTCTGTTCTTACACATATATATTCCGTTCTTACACATATATTCCGTTCTTACGCATATATATTGCGTTGTTTCGCATATATATTCAGTTTTACGCATATATATTCAGTTCTTACACATATATATTCAGTTCTTACACATATATATTAAGTTCTTACACATATATATTCAGTTCTTACGCATATATATTCCGTTCCTACACATATATATTCCGTTCTTACGCATACATATTCTTACACATATATTCCGTTCTTATACATATATTTTCAGTTCTTACACATATATATTCCGTTTTTACACATATATATTCCGTTCTTACGCATATATATTCAGTTCTTGCGCATATATATTCCGTTCTTACCCATATATATTCAGTTCTTACACATATATATTCCGTTATTACACATATATATTCCGTTCTTACGCATATATATTCCGTTCTTACGCATATATATTCCGTTCTTACACATATATATTCAGTTCTTACACATATATATTCACTTCTTACACATATATATTCAGTTCTTACACATATATATACCGTTCTTATACATATATATTCCGTTCTTACACATATATATTCCGTTCTTACACGTACATATTCCATTCTTACACATATATATTCCGTTCTTACGCATATATATTCCGTTCTTACGCATATATATTCAGTTCTTACGCATATATATTCAGTTCTTACACATATATATTCAGTTCTTACAGATATATATTCAGTTCTTACGCATATATATTCAGTCCTTACTCATATATATTCATTTCTTACACCTATATGTTCAGTTCTTACACATATATATTCCGTTCTTACACGTACATATTCCGTTCTTACACATATATATTCCGTTCTTACACATATATATTCCGTTCTTACACATATATATTCAGTTCTTTTACATATATATTCACTTCTTACACATATATATTAAGTTCTTACACATATATATTCCGTTCTTACACATATATACACATATATATTCCGTTCTTCCGCATATATATTCCGTTCTTACACGTACATATTCCGTTCTTACACATATATATTCCGTTCTTACACTTATATATTCCGTTCTTACGCATATATATTCAGTTCATACACATATATATTAAGTTCTTACGCATATATATTCAGTTCTTACGCATATATATTCAGTTCTTACGCATATATATTCACTTCTTACACATATATATTCCGTTGTTATACATATATATTCCGTTCTTACACATATATATTCCGTTCTTACACGTACATATTCCGTTATTACACGTATATATACCGTTCTTACACATATATATTCCGTTCTTACACGTATATATTTCTTTCTTACACATATATATTCCATTCTTACACATATATATTCTGTTTTTACACATATATATTCCGTTCTTACATGTATATATTCCATTCTTACACATATATATTCCGTTCTTACACATATATATTCCGTTCTTACACATATATTCCGTTCTTACGCATATATATTCAGTACTTACACATATATATATTAAGTTCTTACACATATATATTCAGTTCTTACGCATATATATTCCGTTCCTACACATATATATTCCGTTCTTACACATCTATATTCCGTTCTTACACATATATATTCGTTCTTACACATATATATTCACTTCTTACACATATATATTCAGTTCTTACACATATATATTCAGTTCTTACGCATATATATTCAGTTCTTACGCATATATATTCAGTTCTTACGCATATATATTCAGTTCTTACACATATATATTCAGTTGTTACACATATATATCCCGTTCTTACACATATATATTCCGTTCTTACACGTACATATTCCGTTCTTACGCATATATATTCCGTTCTTACACATATATATCCCGTTCTTACACATATATATTCCGTTCTTACACGTACATATTCCGTTCTTACGCATATATGTTCAGTTCTTACGCATATATATTCAATTCTTACGCATATATATTCCGTTCTTACACATATATATTCCGTTCTTACACATATATATTCCATTCTTACACATATATATGCCGTTCTTACACATATATATTCCGTTCTTACACATATATATTTTGTACTTACGCATATATATTCAGATCTTACGCATATATATTCAGTTCTTACGCATATATATTACGTTCTTACACATATATATGTTCTGTTCTTACACATATATATTCAGTTCATACACATATATATTCAGTTCTTACACATATATATTCAGTTCTTACGCATATATATTCCTTTCTTACACATATATATTCCGTTCTTACGCATATATATTCAGTTCTTACACATATATATTCAGTTCTTACACATATATATTCCGTTCTGACACATATATACACATATATATTCCGTTCTTACACATATATATTCCGTACTTACACGTACATATTCCGTTCTTACACATATATATTCCGTTCTTACACTTATATATTCCGTTCTTACGCATATATATTCAGTTCATACACATATATATTCAGTTCTTACGCATATATATTCAGTTCTTACGCATATATATTCAGTTCTTACGCATATATATTCATTTCTTACTCATATATATTCCGTACTTACACATATATATTCCGTTCTTACACATATATATTCAGTTCTTACACATATATATTCACTTCTTACACATATATATTCCGTTGTTATACATATATATTCCGTTCTCACACATATATATTCCATTCTTACACATATATATTCCGTTCTTACGCATATATATTCAGTTCTTACACATATATATTCAGTTCTTACACATATATATTCAGTTCTTACGCATATATATTCAGTTCTTACGCATATATATTCATTTCTTACACATATATATTCCGTACTTACACATATATATTCCGTTCTTACACATATATATTTAGTTCTTACACATATATGATCACTTCTTACACATATATATTCCGTTGTTATACATATATATTCCGTTCTTACACATATATATTCCGTTCTTACACGTACATATTCCGTTCTTACACGTATATATTCCGTTCTTACACATATATATTCCGTTTTTACACATATATATTCCGTTCTTACGCATATATATTCAGTTCTTACGCATATATATTCATTTCTTACTCATATATATTCCGTACTTACACATATATATTCCGTTCTTACACATATATATTCAGTTCTTACACATATATATTCACTTCTTACACGTACATATTCCGTTCTTACACGTATACATTCCGTTCTTACACATATATATTCCATTCTTACACATATATATTCCGTTCTTACGCATATATATTCAGTTCTTACACATATATATTCAGTTCTTACACATATATATTCAGTTCTTACGCATATATATTCAGTTCTTACGCATATATATTCATTTCTTACACATATATATTCCGTACTTACACATATATATTCCGTTCTTACACATATATATTTAGTTCTTACACATATATGATCACTTCTTACACATATATATTCCGTTGTTATACATATATATTCCGTTCTTACACATATATATTCCGTTCTTACACGTACATATTCCGTTCTTACACGTATATATTCCGTTCTTACACATATATATTCCGTTCTTACACATATATATTCCGTTCTTACGCATATATATTCAGTTTTTACACATATATATTCAGTTCTTACACATATATATTCAGTTCTTACGCATATATATTCAGTTCTTACGCATAAATATTCAGTTCTTACGCATATATATTCATTTCTTACACATAAATATTCAGTTCTTACACAAATATATTCCGTTCTGACACGTACATATTCCGTTCTTACACTTATATATTCCGTTCTTACGCATATATATTCAGTTCTTGCACATATATATTCAGTACTTACACATATATATTCACTTCTTACACATATATAATCCGTACTTACACATATATATTCCGTTCTTACACATATATATTCCATTCTTACACATATATATGCCGTTCTTACACATATATATTCCGTTCTTACACATATATATTCCGTTCTTACGCATATATATTCAGATCTTACGCATATATATTCAGTTCTTACGCATATATATTACGTTCTTACACATACATATGTTCTGTTCTTACACATATATATTCAGTTCATACACATATATATTCAGTTCTTACACATATATATTCAGTTCTTACGCATATATATTCCTTTCTTACACATATATATTCCGTTCTTACGCATATATATTCAGTTCTTACACATATATATTCAGTTCTTACACATATATATTCAGTTGTTACACATATATATCCCGTTCTTACACGTACATATTCCGTTCTTACGCATATATATTCCGTTCTTACGCATATATGTTCAGTTCTTACGCATATATATTCAATTCTTACGCATATATATTCAGTTCTTACACATATATATTCCGTTCTTACGCCTATATATTCTTACACATATATTCCGTTCTTACACATATATATTCCGTTCTTACACATATATATTCCGTTCTAACGCATATATATTCCGTTCTTATACATATATATTCCGTTCTTACACGTATATATTCCGTTCTTACACGTATATATTCCGTTCCTACACATATATATTCCGTTTTTACACATATATATTCCGTTCTTACACGTATATATTCTGTTCTTACACATATATATTTCGTTCTTACACGTATATATTTCTTTCTTACACATATATATTCCATTCTTACACATATATATTCTGTTTTTACACATATATATTCCGTTCTTACATGTATATATTCCGTTCTTACACATATATATTCCGTTCTTACACATATATATTCCGTTCTTACACATATATTCCGTTCTTACGCATATATATTCAGTTCTTTCGCATATATATTCAGTTTTACGCATATATATTCTGTTCTTACGCATATATATTCAGTTCTTACACATATATATTAAGTTCTTACACATATATATTCAGTTCATACGCATATATATTCCGTTCCTACACATATATATTCAGTTCTTACGCATATATATTCATTTCTTACACATATATATTCCGTACTTACACATATATATTCCGTTCTTACACATATATATTCAGTTCTTACACATATATGATCACTTCTTACACATATATATTCAGTTTTTACACATATATATCCCGTTCTTACACATATATATTCCGTTCTTACACGTACATATTCCATTCTTACACATATATATTCCGTTCTTACGCATATATATTCCGTTTTTACGCATATATATTCAGTTCTTACGCATACATATTCAGTTCTTACACATATATATTCAGTTCTTACAGATATATATTCAGTTCTTACGCATATATATTCAGTTCTTACGCATATATATTCAGTCCTTACTCATATATATTTATTTCTTACACCTATATGTTCAGTTCTTACACATATATATTCCGTTCGTAGACGTACATATTCCGTTCTTACACATATATATTTCGTTCTTACACATATATATTCCGTTCTTACACATATATATTCAATTCTTACACATATATATTCACTTCTTACACATATATATTCAGTTCTTAAACATATATATTCCGTTCTTACCCATATATACACATATGTATTCCGTTCTTTCGCATATATATTCCGTTCTTACACGTACATATTCCGTTCTTTCACATATATATTTCGTTCTTACACTTATATATTCCGTTCTTACGCATATATATTTAGTTCATACACATATATATTCAGTACTTACGGATATATATTCAGTTCTTACGCATATATATTCAGTTCTTACGGATATATATTCATTTCTTACACATATATATTCCGTACTTACACATATATATTCCGTTCTTATACCTATATATTCAGTTCTTACACATATATATTCACTTCTTACACATATATATTCAGTTCTTACACATATATGATCACTTCTTACACATATATATTCAGTTTTTACACATATATATCCCGTTCTTACACATATATATTCCGTTCTTACACGTACATATTCCATTCTTACACATATATATTCCGTTCTTACGCATATATATTCCGTTTTTACGCATATATATTCAGTTCTTACGCATACATATTCAGTTCTTACACATATATATTCAGTTCTTACAGATATATATTCAGTTCTTACGCATATATATTCAGTTCTTACGCATATATATTCAGTCCTAACTCATATATATTTATTTCTTACACCTATATGTTCAGTTCTTACACATATATATTCCGTTCGTAGACGTACATATTCCGTTCTTACACATATATATTTCGTTCTTACACATATATATTCCGTTCTTACACATATATATTCAATTCTTACACATATATATTCACTTCTTACACATATATATTCAGTTCTTAAACATATATATTCCGTTCTTACCCATATATACACATATGTATTCCGTTCTTTCGCATATATATTCCGTTCTTACACGTACATATTCCGTTCTTTCACATATATATTTCGTTCTTACACTTATATATTCCGTTCTTACGCATATATATTTAGTTCATACACATATATATTCAGTACTTACGGATATATATTCAGTTCTTACGCATATATATTCAGTTCTTACGGATATATATTCATTTCTTACACATATATATTCCGTACTTACACATATATATTCCGTTCTTATACCTATATATTCAGTTCTTACACATATATATTCACTTCTTACACATATATATTCCGTTGTTATACATATATATTCCGTTCTTACACATATATATTCCGTTCTTACACGTACATATTCCGTTCTTACACGTATATATTCCGTTCTTACACATATATATTCCGTTCTTACACGTATATATTTCTTTCTTACACATATATATTCCATTCTTACACATATATATTCTGTTTTTACACATATATATTCCGTTCTTACATGTATATATTCCGTTCTTACACATATATATTCCGTTCTTACACATATATATTCCGTTCTTACACATATATTCCGTTCTTACGCATATATATTGCGTTTCTTCGCATATATATTCAGTTTTACGCATATATATTCAGTTCTTACGCATATATATTCAGTACTTACACATATATATTAAGTTCTTACACATATATATTCAGTTCTTACGCATATATATTCCGTACCTACACATATATATTCCGTTCTTACACATATATATTCCGTTCTTACACATATATATTCAGTTCTTACACATATATATTCACTTCTTACACATATATATTCAGTTCTTACACATATATATTCCGTTCTTACACATATATACACATATATATTCCGTTCTTACACATATATATTCCGTTCTTACACGTACATATTCCGTTCTTACACATATATATTCCGTTCTTACACTTATATATTCCGTTCTTACGCATATATATTCAGTTCATACACATATATATTCAGTTCTTACGCATATATATTCAGTTCTTACGCATATATATTCATTTCTTACGCATATATATTCATTTCTTACACATGTATATTCCGTACTTACACATATATATTCCGTTCTTACACATGTATATTCAGTTCTTACACATATATATTCACTTCTTACACATATATATTCCGTTGTTATACATATATATTCCGTTCTTACACATATATATTCCGTTCTTACACGTACATATTCCGTTCTTACACGCATATATTCCGTTCTTACACATATATATTCCGTTCTTACACATATATATTCAGTTCTTACACATATATATTCAGTTTTTACGCATATATATTCAGTTCTTACGCATATATATTCAGTTCTTACGCATATATATTCATTTCTTACACATATATATTCAGTTCTTACACATATATATTCCATTCTTACACGTACATATTCCGTTCTTACACATATATATTCCGTTCTTACGCATATATATTCAGTTCTTGCACATATATATTCAGTACTTACACATATATATTCACTTCTTACACATATATAATCCGTTCTTACACATATATATTCCGTTCTTACACATATATATTCCGTTCTTACACATATATATGCCGTTCTTACACATATATATTCCGTTCTTACACATATATATTCCGTTCTTACGCATATATATTCAGTTCTTACGCATATATATCCAGTTCTTTTTTTTTTATAATTTAATATTTTATTTCACAAGAAAACATTTGTAAGTCATATCATACAATAATGCATAACGATATTATCAAGATACATATATTCTATCAAACAGTATTTTATTCATGACATGTTCATAGACTTAACCAACAAAGATTTCCAGTGAAACAGTTTAGTTATGTAGAGAGTAGATGAAGAAAATAGTTCATAGAAGAAAGGAAGAGAAGTAAGACAGACACATAATACAGATGGTAGAAGTGAAAATGTACGATGAAAGAAGTAGAGTTTCGGTTTGTCTAATTTGGTGTCTAATAATTATACTTAATCGATCAGTTAATAAAGTTTCGCCATTTTGTCTCATGAGTCTCTAATTTATCTTTCGCAAGTGCCATACATTTTTCAATTTCGATTCGTCTGTATAGATAAGTCTTGAAACAAATAAATTTAGGAATGGTGTTTGTGCATTTATTTCTAAAAATAAAATACTTTCCACTAATAATCAAGAAGTTTTTTATAGTGTTATTGATAGAAAAATCTGTTATGCCAAAAGATATAGTGTCAAAGTTCAAATCTATGAATAGGTTTAAGCCGGAAATGTATGTTTTTAACTCCGACCAAAACGTTTGAGCAATATTACATTCCCAGAACAAATGATTTACAGATTCAATATGCATACTGCAAAAGTCGCAGAGATTGGACTGAACAACAGTCCAATCTCTGCGACTTTTGCAGTATGCATATTGAATCTGTAAAATTATTTGTTCTGGCGAATGTAATATTGCTCAAACGTTTTGGTCGGAGTTCAAAACATACATTTTCAGGCTTAAACTATTCATAGATTTGAACTTTGACACTTTATCTTTCTGATTAATTCAGATTTTTCTGTCAATATTCATTTGATATTCATATAAAAATTTATTGGCCCGTTTAGCCTTTAACAATTTGTTTAGGAGTGTCTCATCTCTTTTTATATTTATATTTTCTAACTTTAATTGTGATTTCCAATCTTTTGGTATACTTGATAGTATAGACATATAAAATAAGAAATCGTGTTTAGAGATCTCATATATATCAGCTAGATCTTTAAAAGTGTAAAACTCTTTTTTTCTATAATCATATAATTGTTCTATAAATTGTATTCCTCTATCAAACCAGGACTTTTTGAAAATTGTTTTATTTCCTACTTTTATGTTTGAGTTATTCCAAATGATTTCTTTACCTATTACGTTTGTTTGATTTTGAAAGTGAATGTGTTGCCATGCAATTACAACGTCTTGCAAAAAACCGTTGTTTGGAATTAACACTTTCATATCTGATTTATTTAAGTTACATTCAAATAACAATTTACTACCATAATTTGAAATTTTATCGGCATAAAAAATCTTCCATTTGCCGTTATTTTCAGAGTCAAATATTCGTTTTATCCAGCCAGCTTTTAGAGATATCAAAAAATTATTTAAATCGATCATTTTCAGTCCTCCATCTTCATACCCTCGAGTAATTACTTCTCTTTTAATTTTATCAGGTTTGTTATCCCATAAAAAATTGAACATGGTGTCGTTTAGACTTTTTATATATTCTTTTGGAGGGTTCGGAAGTACTGTCAACGGGTAAATCAACTTGGGCAAAGCAAAGGATTTTAGCACAGTAATTTTCCCAAGGAGTGTCAGCTTTCTGTGCTGCCATTGTTTCAAACAATTACAAAAAGCATTTATCGTAGGTATTAAATTTGATTGGAAGTTTTTTGATTTGTCAGTATGAAACACCATTCCTAATGACTTTACATTATCAGAGCACCAGTGAAACTTTTTGTTCGCACAGTAGATTGTAGCATTATGTTTTAGACGGCCCGCTCTTAGTACAGTACATTTGGATATATTTAACTTGAGACCAGAAATAAAGCTAAAATTATCTAGTACATCAATTAGAGTTGTAAAAGATTTTTTTGATCCGTCTGTGATGAATGTGGCATCGTCTGCAAATAATGATTGCTTGAACTCATGTCCTTGATGTTAACACCGTTTATGTCTGTATTAGTATATATTTCATATGATAAAAGTTATATGCATAAAATGAACAGATAAGGGGACAATGGACATCCCTGGCGTACTCCTCTGGCAATAGTAAAGAAATCTGACATGTGTCCATTATTAATGATACAGCTTTTTGAATCCGATTAAAATAGTTTTACCCAATTTATAAGTGATTCTCCAAAGTTGAAGTGTTTAAGACAGTTTATTATAAAACCATGATCTAAACTATCAAAAGCCTTTTCAAAATCAGAAAAGAATAAAAGGGATGAAATATCAAAGTCTTCTATGTATTCTAACATTTCAAATAGTAGTCTAATGTTTTCACCAATGTATCGTCTTTTAATAAAGCCTGTCTGTGCATTACTTATAATATAGGATAAGACTGGTTTTATTCTGTTGGCAATTGCCTTGGAAGCTATTTTTTAATCAACATTGAGAAGGCTTATCGGTCGCCAGTTTTCTAACAGAGTTATATCTTTACCTGATTTTGGAATAAGAGTTATGACGCTTTGTTTCTGAAGCTCTGTCATTTCTGCCGTCTGAGAGGAGTAGTTTAATGAATTGAGGAGATATTTTTTAATATCCTTCCAAAATATTTTGTAAAACTCAGTAGTGATACCATCTGATCCCGGACTTTTATTGTTATTCATTTGTTTAAGGCCTAAAGCACATTCATATTCAGTTAACAAACCCTCACAATTATTTTTGTTATCTTCATTTAAAGTGTTCATAGTTTTATTAAAAAAGTCGTATTTAGAAAGGTTGCATTCACGTTTTTTATAAATATTTGTATAGTATATGTTTGTGCGTTCAAAATATCTTTTTGATTAGTAAGTATTTTACCATGACAATGTAATTTAAATATGACCTTTTTTTCGGAATTTTTTTTTTCAATGTTAGCGAAGTATTTGCTATTCTTTTCATGACTTTCTACATATTTGGATTTTGAACGAAGAATAGTTCCTTTTAGTTTATTATCTATTATATCGTTTAGTTCCTGTTTCTTCTTATCTAGTTCTGTTGTTTGTATTTCTATACTATCATTATCTGATATTGAATGTATTTGGGTTTCTAGATGTTCGATTTCTGATTTTAGTATATATTCTTGCTCTTGCTGCATTTTTTTCTTTTGTGAAGCGTATTTGATGGTTTCATTTCTAATTGTTCCTTTTATTAATTCCCATAATGTATTTGGATTAGCATCTTTATTTATGTTAGCTATTTCAGAATTATTTTTTTTAATTAATTCTTGGTACTCTGGCTGCAAAATAAGGCTGTTGTTTAATTTGAAGTAGCCTGGACCCCTTGGTTGTTTTACAAAATCAAGGTTTATATTAACTATTGAGTGGTCTGATTTATAACCAGGTTTTATTTCACATGAATTTGTAAAGTTTACCATGCTATCAGAAATTAGAAAATAGTCTAACCTACAAAATATAGGTGGCTTATTACTAGAATGCCAAGAATATTGCATTTTTTCTGGGTTGTATATCCTCCATATATCAACTATATTATGAATATCTATCATCGCATTTATTTTGTTCCGGCATAATTTATGCGTGTCTTGTTTACCGTTCTTCTTATCGGTGTCAATATTTATAACAGTATTGAAATCCCCTCCGATTATAAAATGTTTTTCTTCATTGTCTATTAGGTATTGGTCAAGTTTATTAAAAAGAGTAATATCGTCTGCGTTCGGACCGTATATATTTATAACTGTTATTTCTTTTTCATCAATATTTAGTTCTATCGCTTGTAGTCGACCGCAAACCAGTTCAGTATATTTTGTGATAGTTTGGTTAGATTTCGGGTTAAATAAAATACATACACCTTCACTATTAGAGTTTTTACCACTAAAATAAGCATCTCCCCCCCATTCATTTTCCCATACGTTTGCAATATCACTTGTCGAGTGTGTTTCTTGTAGCAGACATATTAGGTGCGATTGTTGTTTAAGCCATTCGAAAAGTTGTTCTCGCTTTTGTTTATTTCTTAATCCGCGAACATTAAAGGTACATATCTTTGTGTTCATTTGAATTTTGTTTTTGAGATCAAGCTGTATACCAATTTAACATACCGAAATGAAGGACAAAGGAGAGGTAAGGTAGAAGGAGATGGATACATGTAAACAGAATACAGTGCGAAAACACCTGAGGTTCAAAAGAAACAAAGCAAAGGGTCGAGTGCAGATGCATTAGTTAAGTTATAGACGCATGAGCCTGTGGTTATGTTTCGTCAAGACGTACATTTAAAATAAAAAATAATAAAGATTATAATTCAAATACACACACCAAGTTTACAGTTACACAGTCAGTGAAATTGACTCTGATGGGTGCATAGCATTTAACCGTTTAATTCAAGATTTAAAAAAAGGTGAGGGAGCGCTTTGCCATATTTTAACTTTCAGTAACTGAAAGTTAGCATACAGACAAGGTCACTAAGTGCATCATACTAAAGAAAGAGAAACAGAGTATGTCTCAGCACGCTGGCCATTAAAAAAGACTTCGATGGACTACGCCCATCTCGGTTTTCAGATATATTCAGTTCTTACGCATATATATTACGTTCTTACACATATATATGTTCTGTTTTTACACATATATATTTAGTTCATACACATATATATTCAGTTCTTACACATATATATTCAGTTCTTACGCATATATATTCCTTTCTTACACATATATATTCCGTTCTTACGCATATATATTCAGTTCTTACACATATATATTCAGTACTTACAGATATATATTCAGTTGTTACACATATATATCCCGTTCTTACACATATATATTCCGTTCTTACACGTACATATTCCGTTCTTACGCATATATATTCCGTTCTTAGGCATATATGTTCAGTTCTTACGCATATATATTCAATTCTTACGCATATATATTCCGTTCTTACACATATATATTCCGTTCTTACGCCTATATATTCTTACACATATATTCCGTTCTTACACATATATATTCCGTTCTTACACATATATATTCCGTTCTAACGCATATATATTCCGTTCTTATACATATATATTCCGTTCTTACACGTATATATTCCGTTCTTACACGTATATATTCCGTTCTTACACATATATATTCCGTTTTTACACATATATATTCCGTTCTTACACGTATATATTCTGTTCTTACACATATATATTTCGTTCTTACACGTATATATTTCTTTCTTACACATATATATTCCATTCTTACACATATATATTCTGTTTTTACACATAAATATTCCGTTCTTACATGTATATATTCCGTTCTTACACATATATATTCCGTTCTTACACATATATATTCCGTTCTTATACATATATTCCGTTATAACGCATATATATTGCGTTCTTTCGCATATATATTTTCAGTTTTACGCATATATATTCAGTTCTTACGCATATATATTCAGTTCTTACACATATATATTAAGTTCTTACACATATATATTCAGTTCTTACGCATATATATTCCGTTACTACACATATATATTCCGTTCTTACGCAAATATATTCTTACACATATATTCCGTTCTTACACATATATATTCAGTTCTTACACATATATATTCCGTTCTTACACATATATATTCCGTTCTTACGCATATATATTCAGTTCTTACGCATATATATTCCGTTCTTACGCATATATATTCCGTTCTTACGCATATATATTCAGTTTTTACGCATATATATTCAGTACTTACACATATATACTCAGTTCTTACACATATATATTCAGTTCTTACACATATATATTCCGTTCTTACACATATATATTCCGTTTTTACACATATATATTCTGTTCTTACACATATATATTCAGTTCTTACACATATATATTCACTTCTTACACATATATATTCAGTTCTTACACATATATATTCCGTTCTTATACATATATATTCCGTTCTTACACATATATATTCCGTTCTTACACGTACATATTCCATTCTTACACATATATATTCCGTTCTTACGCATATATATTCCGTTCTTACGCATATATATTCAGTTCTTACGCATATATATTCAGTTCTTACACATATATATTCAGTTCTTACAGATATATATTCAGTTCTTACGCATATATATTCAGTTCTTACGCATATATATTCAGTCCTTACTCATATATATTCATTTCTTACACCTATATGTTCAGTTCTGACACATATATATTCCGTTCTTACACGTACATATTCCGTTCTTACACATATATATTCCGTCCTTACACATATATATTCCGTTCTTACACATATATATTCAGTTCTTACACATATATATTCACTTCTTACACATATATATTCAGTTCTTACACTTATATATTCCGTTCTTACACATATATACACATATATATTCCGTTCTTACGCATATATATTCCGTTCTTACACGTACATATTCCGTTCTTACACATATATATTCCGTTCTTACACTTATATATTCCGTTCTTACACATATATATTCAGTTCTTACGCATATATATTCAGTTCGTACGCATATATATTCAGTTCTTACGCATATATATTCGTTTCTTACACATATATATTCCGTACTTAAACATATATATTCCGTTCTTATACATATATATTCAGTTCTTACACATATATATTCACTTCTTACACATATATATTCCATTGTTATACATATATATTTCGTTCTTACAAATATATATTCCGTTCTTACACGTACATATTCCGTTCTTACACGTATATATTCCGTTCTTACACATATATATTCCGTTCTTACACGTATATATTTCTTTCTTACACATATATATTCCATTCTTACACATATATATTCTGTTTTTACACATATATATTCCGTTCTTACATGTATGTATTCCGTTCTTACACATATATACTCCGTTCTTACACATATATATTCTGTTCTTACACATATATTCCGTTCTTACGCATATATATTGCGTTTTTTCGCATATATATTCAGTTTTACGCATATATATTCAGTTCTTACGCATATATATTCAGTACTTACACATATATATTAAGTTCTTACACATATATATTCAGTTCTTACGCATATATATTCCGTTCCTACACATATATATTCCGTTCTTACACATATATATTCGGTTCTTACACATATATATTCAGTTCTTACAGATATATATTCAGTTCTTACGCATATATATTCAGTTCTTACGCATATATATTCAGTTCTTACGCATATATATTCAGTCCTTACTAATATATATTCATTTCTTACACCTATATGTTCAGTTCTTACACATATATATTCCGTTCTTACTCGTACATATTCCGTTCTTACACATATATATTCCGTTCTTACACATATATATTCCGTTCTTACACATATATATTCACTTCTTACACATATATATTCAGTTCTTACACATATATATTCCGTTCTTACACATATATACACATATATATTCCGTTCTTACGCATATATATTCCGTTCTTGCACATATATATTCCGTTCTTACACTTATATATTTCGTTCTTACGCATATATATTCAGTTCATACACATATATATTCAGTTCTTACGCATATATATTCAGTTCTTACGCATATATATTCAGTTCTTACGCATATATATTCCTTTCTTACACATATATATTCCGTACTTACACATATATATTCCGTTCTTATACATATATATTCAGTTCTTACACATATATATTCACTTCTTACACATATATATAACGTTGTTATACATATATATTCCGTTCTTACACATATATATTCCGTTCTTACACGTACATATTCCGTTCTTACACGTATATATTCCGTTCTTACACATATATACTCCGTTCTGACACATATATATTCCGTTCTTACGCATATATATTCAGTTCTTACACATATATATTCAGTTCTTACACATATATATTCAGTTCTTACGCATATATATTCAGTTCTTACGCATATATATTCATTTCTTACACATATATGTTCAGTTCTTACACATATATATTCCGTTCTTACACGTACATATTCCGTTTTTACACATATATATTCCGTTCTTACACGTATATATTCAGTTCTTACGCATATATATTCAGTTCTTACACATATATATTCAGTTCTTACACATATATATTCAGTTCTTACACATATATATTCAGTTCTTACACATATATATTCCGTTTTTACACATATATATTCCGTTCTTACACATATATATTCCGTTCTTACACGTACATATTCCATTCTTACACATATATATTCCGTTCTTACGCATATATATTCCGTTCTTACGCATATATATTCAGTTCTTACGTATATATATTCAGTTCTTACACATATATATTCAGTTCTTACAGATATATATTCAGTTCTTACGCATATATATTCAGTTCTTACGCATATATATTCAGTCCTTACGCATATATATTCATTTCTTACACCTATATGTTCAGTTCTCACACATATATATTCCGTTCTTACACGTACATATTCCGTTCTTACACATATATATTCCGTTCTTACACATAAATATTCCGTTCTTACACATATATATTCAGTTCTTACACATATATATTCACTTCTTACACATATATATTCAGTTCTTACACATATATATTCCGTTCTTATACATATATACACATATATATTCCGTTCTTACGCATATATTTTCCGTTCTTACACGTACATATTCCGTTCTTACACATATATATTCCGTTCTTACACTTATATATTCCGTTCTTACGCATATATATTCAGTTCAAACACATATATATTCAGTTCTTACGCATATATATTCAGTTCTTACGCATATATATTCAGTTCTTACGCATATATATTCATTTTTTACACATATATATTCCGTACTTACACATATATATTCCAATCTTATACATATATATTCAGTTCTTACACATATATATTCACTTCTTACACATATATATTCCGTTGTTATACATATATATTCCGTTCTTACACATATATATTCCGTTCTTACACGTACATATTCCGTTCTTACACGTATATATTCTGTTCTTACACATATATATTCCGTTCTAACACATATATATTCCGTTCTTACGCATATATATTCAGTTCTTACACATATATATTCAGTTCTTACACATATATATTCAGTTCTTACGCATATATATTCAGTTCTTACGCATATATATTCAGTTCTTACACATATATGTTCAGTTCTTACACATATATATTCCGTTCTTACACGTACATATTCTGTTCTTACACATATATATTCCGTTCTTACATGTACATATTCAGTTCTTACGCATATATATTCAATTCTTACACATATATATTCAGTTCTTACACATATATATTCAGTTCTTACACATATATATTCAGTTCTTACACATATATATTTCGTTTTTACACATATATATTCCGTTCTTACACATATATATTCTGTTCTTACACATATATATTCCGATCTTACACGTATATATTCCGTTCTTACACATATACATTTCGTTCTTACACATACATTCCGTTCTTACACATATATTCCGTTCTTTCGCATATATATTCCGTTCTTTCGCATATATATTCAGTTTTAGACATATATATTCAGTTCTTACGCATATATATTCAGTTCTTACGCATATATATTCAGTTTTTACGCATATATGTGCAGTTCTAACACATATATATTCAGTTCTTACACATATATATTCCGTTCTTACACATATATATTTTGGTTTTTACACATATATATTTCGTTCTTACACGTATATATTCTGTTCTTATACATATATATTCCGTTCTTACACGTATATATTTCTTTCTTACATATATATATTCCGTTCTTACGCATATATATTCAGTTCAAACACATATATATTCAATTCTTACGCATATATATTCAGTTCTTACGCATATATATTCAGTTCTTACGCATATATATTCATTTTTTACACATATATATTCCGTACTTACACATATATATTCCGTTCTTATACATATATATTCAGTTCTTACACATATATATTCACTTCTTACACATATATATTACATTGTTATACATATATATTCCGTTCTTACACATATATATTCCGTTCTTACACGTACATATTCCGTTCTTACACGTATATATTCCGTTCTTACACATATATATTCCGTTCTTACACATATATATTCCGTTCTTACGCATATATATTCAGTTCTTACACATATATATTCAGTTCTTACACATATATATTCAGTTCTTACGCATATATATTCAGTTCTTACGCATATATATTCATTTCTTACACATATATGTTCAGTTCTTAAACATATATATTCCGTTCTTACACGTACATATTCCGTTCTTACACATATATATTCCGTTCTTACACGTACATATTCAGTTCTTACGCATATATATTCAATTCTTACACATATATATTCAGTTCTTACACATATATATTCAGTTCTTACACATATATATTCAGTTCTTACACATATATATTCCGTTTTTACACATATATATTCCGTTCTTACACATATATATTCTGTTCTTACACATATATATTCCGATCTTACACGTATATATTCATTTCTTACACATATATGTTCAGTTCTTAAACATATATATTCCGTTCTTACACGTACATATTCCGTTCTTACACGTATATATTCCGTTCTTACTCATATATATTCCGTTCTTACACATATATATTCAGTTCTTACGCATATATATTCAGTTCTTACACATATATATTCAGTTCTTACACATATATATTCAGTTCTTACGCATATATATTCAGTTCTTACGCATATATATTCATTTCTTACACATATATGTTCAGTTCTTAAACATATATATTCCGTTCTTACACGTACATATTCCGTTCTTACACATATATATTTCGTTCTTACACGTACATATTCAGTTCTTACGCATATATATTCAATTATTACACATATATATTCAGTTCTTACACATATATATTCAGTTCTTACACATATATATTCAGTTCTTACACATATATATTCCGTTTTTACACATATATATTCCGTTCTTACACATATATATTCTGTTCTTACACATATATATTCCGTTCTTACACATATATATTCATTTCTTACACATATATGTTCAGTTCTTAAACATATATATTCCGTTCTTACACGTACATATTCCGTTCTTACACATATATATTCCGTTCTTACACGTACATATTCAGTTCTTACGCATATATATTCAATTCTTACACATATATATTCAGTTCTTACACATATATATTCCGTTCTTACACATATATATTTCGTTCTTACACATATATTCCGTTCTTACACATATATTCCGTTCTTACGCATATATATTCCGTTCTTTCGCATATATATTCAGTTTTACGCATATATATTCAGTTCTTACACATATATATCCAGTTCTTACACATATATATTAAGTTCTAACACATATATATTCAGTTCTTACGCATATATATTCCGTTCCTACACATATATATTCCGTTCTTACGCATATATATTCTTACACATATATTCCGTTCTTACACATATATATTCCGTTCTTACACATATATATTCCTTTCTTACACATATATATTCCGTTCTTACGCATATATATTCAGTTCTTACGCATATATATTCCGTTCTTACGCATATATTTTCAGTTCTTACGCATATATATTCAGTTCTTACGCATATATATTCAGTACTTACACATATATATTCAGTTCTTACACATATATATTCAGTTCTTACACATATATATTCCGTTCTTACACATATATATTCCGTTCTTACGCATATATATTCCGTTTTTACAGATATATATTCCGTTCTTACATATGTATATTCAGTTCTTACACATATATATTCACTTCTGACACATATATATTCAGTTCTTACACATATATATTCCGTTCTTATAAATATATATTCAGTTCTTACACATATATATTCCGTTCTTACACGTACATGTTCCATTCTTACACATAAATATTCCGTTCTTACGCATATATATTCAGTTCTTACACATATATATTCACTTCTTACACATATATATTCCGTTCTTACACATATATATTCCGTTCTTACACATATATACACATATCTATTCCGTTCTTACGCATATATATTCCGTTCTTACACGTACATATTCCGTTCTTACACATATATATTCCGTTCTTACACTTATATATTCCGTTCTTACGCATATATATTCAGTTCATAAACATATATATTCAGTTCTTACGCATATATATTCAGTTCTTACGCATATATATTCAGTTCTTACGAATATATATTCATTTCTTACACATATATATTCCGTACTTACACATATATATTCCGTTCTTACACATATATATTCCGTCCTTACACTTATATATTCCGTTCTTACGCATATATATTCAGTTCATAAAAATATATATTCAGTTCTTACGCATATATATTCAGTTCTTACGCATATATATTCAGTTCTTACGAATATATATTCATTTCTTACACATATATATTCCGTACTTACACATATATATTCCTTTCTTACACATATATATTCCGTTCTTACGCATATATATTCAGTTCTTACGCATATATATTCCGTTCTTACGCATATAGTTTCAGTTCTTACGCATATATATGCAGTTATTACGCATATATATTCAGTACTTACACATATATATTCAGTTCTTACACATATATATTCCGTTCTTACACATATATATTCCGTTCTTACGCATATATATTCCGTTTTTACAGATATATATTCCGTTCTTACATATATATATTCAGTTCTTACACATATATATTCACTTCTGACACATATATATTCAGTTCTTACACATATATATTCCGTTCTTATACATATATATTTAGTTCTTACACATATATATTCCGTTCTTACACGTACATGTTCCATTCTTACACAAATATATTCCGTTCTTACGCATATATATTCCGTTCTTACGCATATATATTCAGTTCTTACGCATATATATTCAGTTCTTACACATATATAATCAGTTCTTACAGATATATATTCAGTTCTTACGCATATATATTCAGTTCTTACGCATATATATTCAGTCCTTACGCATATATATTCATTTCTTACACCTATATGTTCAGTTCTTACACATATATATTCCGTTCTTACACGTACATATTCCGTTCTTACACATATATATTCCGTTCTTACACATATATATTCCGTTCTTACACATATATATTCAGTTCTTACACATATATATTCACTTCTTACACATATATATTCCGTTCTTACACATATATATTCCGTTCTTACACATATATACACATATATATTCCGTTCTTACGCATATATATTCCGTTCTTACACGTACATATTCCGTTCTTACACATATATATTCCGTTCTTACACTTATATATTCCGTTCTTACGCATATATATTCAGTTCATAAACATATATATTCAGTTCTTACGCATATATATTCAGTTCTTACGCATATATATTCAGTTCTTACGAATATATATTCATTTCTTACACATATATATTCCGTACTTACACATATATATTCCGTTCTTATACATATATATTCAGTTCTTACACATATATATTCACTTCTTACACATATATATTCCGTTGTTATACATATATATTCCGTTCTTACACATATATATTCCGTTCTTACACGTACATATTCCGTTTTTAACCGTATATATTCCGTTCTTATACATATATATTCCGTTCTTACACATATATATTCCGTTCTTACGCATATATATTCAGTTCTTACACATATATATTCAGTTCTTACACATATATATTCAGTTCTTACGCATATATATTCAGTTCTTACGCATATATATTCATTTCTTACACATATATGTTCAGTTCTTACACATATATATTCCGTTCTTACACGTACATATTCCGTTCTTACACATATATATTCCGTTCTTACACGTACATATTCAGTTCTTACGCATATATATTCAATTCTTACACATATATATTCAGTTCTTACACATATATATTCAGTTCTTACACATATATATTCAGTTCTTACACATATATATTCTGTTTTTACACATATATATTCCGTTCTTACACATATATATTCTGTTCTTACACATATATATTCCGATCTTACACGTATATATTCCGTTCTTACACATATATATTTCGTTCTTACACATATATTCCGTTCTTACACATATATTCCGTTCTTACGCATATATATTCCGTTCTTTCGCATATATATTCAGTTTTAGACATATATATTCAGTTCTTACGCATATATATTCAGTTCTTACGCATATATATTCAGTTTTTACGCATATATGTGCAGTTCTTACACATATATATTCAGTTCTTACACATATATATTCCGTTTTTACACATATATACTCCGTTCTTACACGTATATATTCTGTTCTTACACATATATATTCCGTTCTTATACGTATATATTTCTTTCTTACACATATGTATTCCGTTCTTACACATATTTTCCGTTCTTCAGCATATATATTGCGTTCTTTCGCATATATATTCAGTTTTACGCATATATATTCAGTTCCTACGCATATATATTCCGTTCTTACGCATATATATTCAGTTCTTACGCATATATATATTCAGTTCTTACGCATATATATTCAGTACTTACACTTATATATTCAGTTCCTACACATATATATTCAGTTCTTACACATATATATTCCGTTCTTACACATATATATTCCGTTCTTACGCATATATATTCCGTTCTTACACATATATATTCCGTTCTTACACAAATATATTCAGTTCTTACACATATATTTACTTCTGAGACATATATATTCAGTTCTTACACATATATATTCCGTTCTTATACATATATATTCCGTTCTTACACATATATATTCCGTTCTTACACGTACATATTCCATTCTTACACATATATATTCCGTTCTTACGCATATATATTCCGTTCTTACGCATATATATTCAGTTCTTACGCATATTTATTCAGTTCTTACACATATATATTCAGTTCTTACAGATATATATTCAGTTCTTACGCATATATATTCAGTTCTTACGCTTATATATTCAGTCTTTACGCATATATATTCAATTCTTACACTTATATGTTCAGTTCTTACACATATATATTCCGTTCTTACACGTACATATTCCGTTCTTACACATATATATTCCATTCTTACACATATATATTCCGTTCTTACACATATATATTCAGTTCTTACACATATATATTCACTTCTTACACATATATATTCAGTTCTTACACATATATATTACGTTCTTACACATATATAGTCCGTTTTTACACATATATATTCACTTCTTACACGTCTATATTCTGTTCTTACACATATATATTCCGTTCTTACACGTATATATTTCTTTCTTACACATATATATTCCATTGTTACACATATATATTCTGTTTTTACACATATATATTCCGTTCTTACATGTATATATTCCGTTCTTACACATATATATTCCGTTCTTACACATATATATTCCTTTCTTACACATATATTCCGTTCTTACGCATGTATATTGCGTTCTTTCGCATATATATTCAGTTTTACGCATATATATTCAGTTCTTACGCATATATATCCAGTTCTTACACATATATATTAAGTTCTTACACATATATATTCAGTTCTTACGCATATATATTCCGTTCCTACACATATATATTCCGTTCTTACGCATATATATTCTTACACATATATTCCGTTCTTACACATATATATTCAGTTCTTACACATATATATTCCGTTCTTACATATATATATTCCGTTCTTACACATATATATTCCGTTCTTACACATATATATTCCGTTCTTACACGTATATATTTCTTTCTTACACATATATATTCCATTGTTACACATATATATTCTGTTTTTACACATATATATTCCGTTCTTACATGTATATATTCCGTTCTTACACATATATATTCCGTTCTTACACATATATATTCCGTTCTTACACATATATTCCGTTCTTACTCATGTATATTGCGTTCATTCGCATATATATTCAGTTTTACGCATATATATTCAGTTCTTACGCATATATATCCAGTTCTTACACATATATATTAAGTTCTTACACATATGTATTCAGTTCTTACGCATATATATTCCGTTCCTACACATATATATTCCGTTCTTACACATATATATTCCGTTTTTACACATATATATTCCGTTCTTACACGTATACATTCTGTTCTTACACATATATATTCCGTTGTTATACGTATATATTTCTTTCTTACACATATATATTCCATTCTTACACATATATATTCTGTTTTTACACATATATATTCCGTTCTTACACATATATATTCCGTTCTTACACATATATTCCGTTCTTACGCATATATATTGCGTTCTTTTGCATATATATTCAGTTTTACGCATATATATTCAGTTCTTACGCAAATATATCAAGTTCTTACACATATATATTAAGTTCTTACACATATATATTCAGTTCTTACGCATATATATTCCGTTCCTACACATATCTATTCCGTTCTTACGCATATATATTCTTACACATATATTCCGTTCTTACACATATATAGTCCGTTTTTACACATATATATTCCCTTCTTACACGTCTATATTCTGTTCTTACACATATATATTCCGTTCTTACACGTATATATTTCTTTCTTACACATATATATTCCATTGTTACACATATATATTCTGTTTTTACACATATATATTCCGTTCTTACATGTATATATTCCGTTCTTACACATATATATTCCGTTCTTACACATATATATTCCGTTCTTACACATATATTCCGTTCTTACGCATGTATATTGCGTTCTTTCGCATATATATTCAGTTTTACGCATATATATTCAGTTCTTACGCATATATATCCAGTTCTTACACATATATATTAAGTTCTTACACATATATATTCAGTTCTTACGCATATATATTCCGTTCCTACACATATATATTCCGTTCTTACGCATATATATTCTTACACATATATTCCGTTCTTACACATATATATTCAGTTCTTACACATATATATTCCGTTCTTACATATATATATTCCGTTCTTACACATATATATTCCGTTCTTACACATATATATTCCGTTCTTACACGTATATATTTCTTTCTTACACATATATATTCCATTGTTACACATATATATTCTGTTTTTACACATATATATTCCGTTCTTACATGTATATATTCCGTTCTTACACATATATATTCCGTTCTTACACATATATATTCCGTTCTTACACATATATTCCGTTCTTACTCATGTATATTGCGTTCATTCGCATATATATTCAGTTTTACGCATATATATTCAGTTCTTACGCATATATATCCAGTTCTTACACATATATATTAAGTTCTTACACATATATATTCAGTTCTTACGCATATATATTCCGTTCCTACACATATATATTCCGTTCTTACACATATATATTCCGTTTTTACACATATATATTCCGTTCTTACACGTATACATTCTGTTCTTACACATATATATTCCGTTGTTATACGTATATATTTCTTTCTTACACATATATATTCCATTCTTACACATATATATTCTGTTTTTACACATATATATTCCGTTCTTACACATATATATTCCGTTCTTACACATATATTCCGTTCTTACGCATATATATTGCGTTCTTTTGCATATATATTCAGTTTTACGCATATATATTCAGTTCTTACGCATATATATCAAGTTCTTACACATATATATTCAGTTCTTACGCATATATATTCCGTTCCTACACATATCTATTCCGTTCTTACGCATATATATTCTTACACATATATTCCGTTCTTACACATATATATTCAGTTCTTACACATATATATTCCGTTCTTACGCATATATATTCCGTTCTTACGCATATATATTCCGTTCTTACGCATATATATTACGTTCTTACGCATATATATTCAGTTCTTACGCATATATATTCAGTTCTTACGCATATATATTCAGTACTTACACATATATATTCAGTTCTTACACATATATATTCAGTTCTTACACATATATATTCCGTTCTTACACATATATATTCCGTTCTAACGCATATATATTCCTTTCTTACACATATATATTCCGTTCTTACACATATATATTCAGTTCTTACACATATATTTACTTCTGAGACATATATTCAGTTCTTACACATATATATTCCGTTCTTATACATATATATATTCCGTTCTTACACATATATATTCCGTTCTTACACGTACATATTCCATTCTTACACATATATATTCCGTTCTTACGCATATATATTCCGTTCTTACGCATATATATTCAGTTCTTACGCATATATATTCAGTTCTTACACATATATATTCAGTTCTTACAGATATATTTTCAGTTCTTACGCATATATATTCAGTTCTTACGCTTATATATTCAGTCCTTACGCATATATATTCAATTCTTACACCTATATGTTCAGTTCTTACACATATATATTCCGTTCTTACACGTACATATTCCGTTTTTACACATATATATTCCGTTCTTACACATATATATTCCGTTCTTACACATATATATTCAGTTCTTACACATATATATTCACTTCTTACACATATATATTCTGTTCTTACACATATATATTACGTTCTTAAACATATATATTCCGTTTTTACACATATATATTCCCTTCTTACACGTATATATTCTGTTCTTACACATATATATTCCGTTCTTACACGTATATATTTCTTTCTTACACATATATATTCCATTCTTACACATATATATTCTGTTTTTACACATATATATTCCGTTCTTACATGTATATATTCCGTTCTTACACATATATATTCCGTTCTTACACATATATACTTTGAGACTTTTCTAAGTCTACACTTTTTGAAATCCAATAACTTTTTTATTGTTTGACCGATTTCTATAAAATTGTGCATGTTATAATGTAAACCGATTGTGCAGCTAAATCAAGCAAATTATATCAATTTTAATTACTGAAAACAGGCAACATGCACTGCGCGTGCTTTATGCATTTTCACGTCAGAAAATTAAAATTTGTGCAAACAATGTTATCTTTCTTTACAATTTTATTTTTAAGACAACTTTCCAACCAAAAAAACACATTATATTGATAATTCATTCATTGTTCGTGAAATTAATATATTTTCAGTTTTGTCTTAAATAATTTTGGGTGGGTGGGGTAAGATGTTTTCATCCATTTTCTAAATAGAATTTTATAACGTTATTTGTAGTTGAAAAGATGCGAAAAGAAAACATAAATTATTTTTAATTAATAATTTATAATATTTTTTCTCGATATTTGCTACATTATTCACAATATTGTGACTTTTTAAATAAAATATCCGAATACCATTACATTTTTAAAGGAACACAAACATAACTGTATATTCCTGATTTATTTTGAAATCAGGATTACACCTAATACAAAATATTTACACAAAACATAATTTTTTTTAAAAATATTGAAATTATGAAAATTTCGCAACTCCATTTTGTGACTTTTGGTTTTTAAATGACTTTTGGTTTTTAAAAAAACGACGGTACGGTTTGGTTTTCAGAGCATATATCAAATTATATACCTTAACGAGTATATTTTCGAGTATTTTTATTATAATATACATACATGAATGTACCAAATACATTTTTGGCCAATCCATACAAAAATAGGGTAACAATAAAACCGTCTTGAAAAGTGTAGACTTAGAAAAGTCTCCAAGTATATATTCCGTTCTTACACATATATTCCGTTCTTACGCATATATATTGCGTTCTTTCGCATATATATTCAGTTTTACGCATATATATTCAGTTCTTACGCAAATATATCCAGTTCTTACACATATATATTAAGTCTTACACATATATATTCAGTTCTTACGCATATATATTCCGTTCCTACACATATATATTCCGTTCTTACGCATATATATTCTTACACATATACTCCGTTCTAACACATATATATTCAGTTCTTACACATATATATTCCGTTCTTACACATATATATTCCGTTCTTACGCATATATGTTCAGTTCTTACGCATATATATTCCGTTCTTACGCATATATATTCAGTTCTTACGCATATATATTCAGTTCTTACGCATATATATTCTTTACTTACACATATATATTTAGTTCTTACACATATATATTCAGTTCTTACACATATATATTCCGTTCTTACACATATATATTCCGTTCTTACGCATATATATTCCGTTCTTACACATATATATTCCGTTCTTACACATATATATTCAGTTCTTACCATATATATTCACTTCTGACACATATATATCCGTTCTTACACATATATATTCCGTTCTTACACGTACATATTCCATTCTTACACTTATATATTCCGTTCTTACGCATATATATTCCGTTCTTACGCATATATATTCAGTTCTTACGCATATATATTCAGTTCTTACACATATATATCAGTTCTTACAGATATATATTCATTTCTTGCGCATATATATTCAGTTCTTACGCTATATATTCAGTCTTTACGCATATATATTCAATTCTTACACTATATGTTCAGTTCTTACACATATATATTCCGTTCTTATACGTACATATTCCGTTCTTACACTTATATATTCCGTTCTTACACATATATATTCGTTCTTACACATATATATTCAGTTCTTACACATATATATTCACTTCTTACACATATATATTCAGTTCTTACACATATATATTACGTTCTTACACATATATACACATATATATTCCGTTCTTACGCATATATATTCCGTTCTTACACGTACATATTCCGTTCTTACACATATATATTCCGTTCTTACTCTTATATATTCGTTCTTACGCATATATATTCAGTTCATACACATATATATTCAGTTCTTACGCATATATATTCAGTTCTTACGCATATATTCAGTTTACGCATATATATTCATTTCTTACACATATATATTCCGTACTTACACATATATATTCCGTTCTTATACATAGATATTCAGTTCTTACACATATATATTCACTTCTTACGCATATATATTCCTTTGTTATACATATATATTCCGTTCTTACACATATATATTCCGTTCTTACACGTACATATTCCGTTCTTACACGTATATATTCCGTTCTTACACATATATATTCCGTTCTTACACATATATATTCCGTTCTTACGCATATATATTCAGTTCTTACACATATATATTCAGTTCTTACACATATATATTCAGTTCTTACGCATATATATTCAGTTCTTACGCATATATATTCATTTCTTACACATATATGTTCAGTTCTTACACATATATATTCCGTTCTTACAAGTACATATCCGTTCTTACACATATATATGTTCTTACACGTACATATTCAGTTTTTACGCATATATATTCAGTTCTTACACATATATATTCAGTTCTTACACATATATATTCGGTTCTTACACATATATATTCAGTTCTTAGACATATATATTCCGTTTTTACACATATATATTCCGTTCTTACACATACATATTCTGTTCTTACACATATATATTCCGATCTTACACGTATATATTCCGTCCTTACACATATGTATACAGTTCTTACACATATATTCCGTTCTTACACATATATTCCGTTCTTATGCATATATATTCCGTTCTTTCGCATATATATTCAGTTTTAGACATATATATTCAGTTCTTACGCATACATATGCAGTTCTTACGCATATATATTCAGTTTTTACGCATATATGTGCAGTTCTTACACATATATATTCAGTTCTTACACATATATTTTCCGTTCTTACACATATATATTCTGTTTTTACACATATATATTCAGTTCTTACACATATATATTCAGTTCTTACGCATATATATTCCGTTCCTACACATATATATTCCGTTCTTACGCAAATATATTCTTACACATATATTCCGTTCTTACACATATATATTCAGTTCTTACACATATATATTCCGTTCTTACACATATATATTCCGTTCTTACGCATATATGTTCAGTTCTTACGCATATATATTCCGTTCTTACGCATATATATTCAGTTCTTACGCATATATATTCAGTACTTACACATATATATTCAGTTCTTACACATATATATTCAGTTCTTACACATATATATTCCGTTCTTACACATATATAGTCCGTTCTTACGCATATATATTCCGTTCTTACACATATATATTCCGTTCTTACACATATATATTCAGTTTTTACACATATATATTCACTTCTGACACATATATATTCAGTTCTTACACATATATATTCCGTTCTTATACATATATATTCCGTTCTTACACATATATATTCCGTTCTTACACGTACATATTCCATTCTTACAAATATATATTCCGTTCTTACGCATATATATTCCGTTCTTACGCATATATATTCAGTTCTTACGCATATATATTCAGTTCTTACACATATATATTCAGTTCTTACAGATATATATTCATTTCTTGCGCATATATATTCAGTTCTTACGCTTATATATTCAGTCTTTACGCATATATATTCAATTCTTACACCTATATGTTCAGTTCTTACACATATATATTCCGTTCTTACACGTACATATTCCGTTCTTACACATATATATTCCGTTCTTACATATATATATTCCGTTCTTACACATATATATTCAGTTCTTACACATATATATTCACTTCTTACACATATATATTCAGTTCTTACACATATATATTACGTTCTTACACATATATACACATATATATTCCGTTCTTACGCATATATATTTCGTTCTTACACGTACATATTCCGTTCTTACACATATATATTCCGTTCTTACACTTATATATTCCGTTCTTACGCATATATATTCAGTTCATACACATATATATTCAGTTCTTACGCATATATATTCAGTTCTTACGCATATATATTCAGTTCTTACGCATATATATTCATTTCTTACACATATATATTCCGTACTTACACATATATATTCCGTTCTTATACATATATATTCAGTTCTAACACATATATATTCACTTCTTACGCATATATATTCCGTTGTTATACATATATATTCCGTTCTTACACATATATATTCCGTTCTTACACGTACATATTCCGTTCTTACACGTATATATTCCGTTCTTACACATATATATTCCGTTCTTACACATATATATTCCGTTCTTACGCATATATATTCAGTTCTTACACATATTCATTCAGTTCTTACACATATATATTCAGTTCTTACGCATATATATTCAGTTCTTACGCATATATATTCATTTCTTACACATATATGTTCAGTTCTTACACATATATATTCCGTTCTTACAAGTACATATTCCGTTCTTACACATATATATTCCGTTCTTACACGTACATATTCAGTTTTTACGCATATATATTCAGTTCTTACTCATATATATTCAGTTCTAACACATATATATTTAGTTCTTACACATATATATTCAGTTCTTAGACATATATATTCCGTTTTTACACATATATATTCCGTTCTTACACATACATATTCTGTTCTTACACGTATATATTCCGTCCTTACACATATGTATACCGTTCTTACACATATATTCCGTTCTTACACATATATTCCGTTCTTATGCATATATATTCCGTTTTTTCGCATATATATTCAGTTTTAGACATATATATTCAGTTCTTACGCATACATATGCAGTTCTTACGCATATATTCAGTTTTTACGCATATATGTGCAGTTCTTACACATATATATTCAGTTCTTACACATATATTTTCCGTTCTTACACATATATATTCTGTTTTTACACATATATATTCAGTTCTTACACATATATATTCAGTTCTTACGCATATATATTCCGTTTTTACACATATATATTCCGTTCTTACGCATATATATTCTTACACATATATTCAGTTCTTAAATATATATATTCAGTTCTTACACATATATACTCCGTTCTTACACATATATTCCGTTCATACGCATATATATTTAGTTATTACGCATATATATTCCGTTATTACGCATATATATTCAGTTCTTACGCATATATATTCAGTTCTTACGGATATATATTCAGGTCTTACGCATATATATTCAGTTCTTACACATATATATTCAGTTCTTACACATATATATTCAGTTGTTACACATATATATATCGTTCTTAAACATATATATTCCGTTCTTACACATATATATTTCGTTCTTACACATATATATTCTGTTTTTACACATATATATTCCGTTATTACACGTATATGTTCCGTTCTTACTCATATATATTCCGTTCTTACACATATATATTCCGTTCTTACACATATATATTCCGTTCTTACACGTACATATTCCATTCTTACACATATATAATTTCGTTCTTAAACATATATATTCCGTTCTTACACATATATATTCCGTTCTTACACATATATATTCTGTTTTTACACATATATATTCAGTTCTTACACATATATATTCAGTTCTTACACATATATATTTCGTTCTTAAACATATATATTCCGTTCTTACACATATATATTCCGTTCTTACACATATATATTCTGTTTTTACACATATATAGTCCGTTCTTACACGTTTACATTCCGTTCTTACACATATATATTCCGTTCTTACACATATATATTCCGTTCTTATACATATATATTCCGTTCTTACGCATATATATATTCAGTTCTTACGCATATATATTCAGTTCTTACGCATATATATTCAGTTCTTACACATATATATTCAGATCTTACAGATATATATTCAGTTCTTACGCATATATATTCAGTTCGTACGCATATATATTCAGTTCTTACGCATATATATTCATTTCTTACACATATATGTTCAGTTCTTACACATATATATTCCGTTATTACACGTACATATTCCGTTCTTACACATATATATTCCGTTCTTACACATATATATTCAGTTCTTACACATATATATTCACTTCTTACACATATATATTCAGTTCTTACACATATAAATTCCGTTCTTACACATATATACACATATATATTCCGTTCTTACACATATATATTCCGTTCTTACACGTACATATTCCGTTCTTATACATATTTATTCCGTTCTTACACATATATAATCCGTTCTTACGCCTAAATATTCAGTTCTTACACATATATATTCAGTTATTACACATATATATTCAGTTCTTACAAATATATATTCAGTTCTTACACATATATATTCAGTTCTTACACATATATATTCAGTTCTTACACATATATATTCCGTTTTTACACATATATATTCCGTTCTTACACATATATAATCCGTTCTTAGACATATATATTTAGTTCTTACACGTATATATTCCGTTCTTACACATATATATTCCGTTCTTAAACGTATATATTCCGTTCTTAAACGTATATATTCCGTTCTTACGCATATATATTCAGTTCTTACAGATATATATTCAGTTGTTACGCCTATATATTCAGTTCTTACGCATATATATTCAGTTCTTACGCATATACATTCAGTTCTTACGCATATATATTCATTTCTTACGCATATATATTCATTTCTTACACATATATATTCCGTTCTTACACATATATATTCCGTTCTTACACATATATATTCAGTTCTTACACATATATATTCAGTTCTTACGCATATATATTCAGTTCTTACGCATATATATTCAGTTCTTACGCATATATATTCAGTTCTTACGCATATATATTCATTTCTTACACATATATATTCCGTTCTTACACATATATATTCCGTTCTTACACATATAAATTCCGTTCTTACACATATATACACATATATATTCCGTTCTTACACATATATATTCCGTTCTTACACGTACATATTCCGTTCTTATACATATTTATTCCGTTCTTACACATATATAATCCGTTCTTACGCCTAAATATTCAGTTCTGACACATATATATTCAGTTATTACACATATATATTCAGTTCTTACAAATATATATTCAGTTCTTACACATATATATTCAGTTCTTACACATATATATTCAGTTCTTACACATATATATTCCGTTTTTACACATATATATTCCGTTCTTACACATATATAATCCGTTCTTAGACATATATATTTAGTTCTTACACGTATATATTCCGTTCTTACACATATATATTCCGTTCTTAAACGTATATATTCCGTTCTTAAACGTATATATTCCGTTCTTACGCATATATATTCAGTTCTTACAGATATATATTCAGTTGTTACGCCTATATATTCAGTTCTTACGCATATATATTCAGTTCTTACGCATATACATTCAGTTCTTACGCATATATATTCATTTCTTACGCATATATATTCATTTCTTACACATATATATTCCGTTCTTACACATATATATTCCGTTCTTACACATATATATTCAGTTCTTACACATATATATTCAGTTCTTACGCATATATATTCAGTTCTTACGCATATATATTCAGTTCTTACGCATATATATTCAGTTCTTACGCATATATATTCATTTCTTACACATATATATTCCGTTCTTACACATATATATTCCGTTCTTACACATATATATTCCGTTCTTACATGTATATATTCCGTTCTTACACATATATATTCCGTTCTTACACATATATATTCAGTTCTTACGCATATATATTCCGTTCTTATACATATATATTCAGTTCTTACGCATATATATTCAGTTCTTACGCATATATATTCATTTCTTACACATATATGTTCAGTTCTTGCGCATATATATTCAGTTCTTACGCATATATATTCAGTTCTTACGCATATATATTCAGTTCTTACGCATATATATTCATTTCTTACACATATATATTCAGTTCTTACACATATATATTCCGTTCTTACACATATATATTCATTTCTTACACATATATGTTCAGTTCTTACACATATATATTCCGTTCTTACACGTACATATTCCGTTCTTACACATATATATTCCGTTCTTACACATATATAATCCGTTCTTAGACATATATATTCAGTTCTTACACGTATATATTCAGTTCTTACGCACATATATTCAGTTCTTACGCATATATATTCATTTCTTACACATATATGTTCAGTTCTTGCGCATATATATTCATTTCTTACACATATATGTTCAGTTCTTGCGCATATATATTCAGTTAAGACGCATATATATTCAGTACTTACGCATATATATTCCGTTCTTACGCATATATATTCAGTACTTACGCATATATATTCATTTCTTACACATATATGTTCCGTTCTTACACATATATATTCCGTTCTTACACATATATAATCCGTTCTTAGACATATATATTCAGTTCTTACACATATATATTCCGTTCTTACACATATATATTCAGTTCTTACACATATATATTCAGTTCTTACACATATATATTCCGTTCTTACACATAAATATTCCGTTCTTACACGTACATATTCCGTTCTTACACATATATTTTCCGTTCTTACACATATATATTCAGTTCTTACGCATATATATTCAGTTCTTACAGATATATATTCAGTTCTTACGCCTATATATTCAGTTCTTACGCATATATATTCAGTTCTTACGCATATATATTCAGTTCTTATGCATATATATTCATTTCTTACACATATATGTTCAGTTCTTACACATATATATTCCGTTCTTACACGTACATATTCCGTTCTTACACATATATATTCCGTTCTTACACATATATAATCCGTTCTTAGACATATATATTCAGTTCTTACACGTATATATTCCGTTCTTACACATATATATTCCGTTCTTAAACGTATATATTCCATTCTTACACATATATTCCGTTCTTACGCATATATATTCCGTTCTTTCGCATATATATTCAGTTTTATGGATATATATTCAGTTCTTACACATATATATTCAGTTCTTGCGCATATATATTCCGTTCTTACACATATATATTCTTACACATATATTCCGTTCTTACACATATATATTCAGTTCTTACACATATATATTCCGTTCTGACACATATATATTCCGTTCTTACGCATATATATCAGTTTTTCGCATATATATTCCGTTCTTACGCATATATATTCAGTTATTACGCATATATATTCAGTTCTTACGCATATATATTCAGTTCTTGCACATATATATTCCGTTCATACACATATATATTCCGTTCTTACACATATATTAAGTTCTTACACATATATATTCAGTTCTTACACATATATATTCAGTTCTTACACATATATATTCCGTTCTTACACATATATATTCCGTTCTTACACGTACATATTCCGTTCTTACAGATATATATTCCGTTCTTATATATATATGTTCAGTTCTTACGCATATATATTCAGTTCTTACACATATATATTCAGTTCTTACACATATATATTCAGTTCTTACGCATATATATTCAGTTCTTACGCATATATATTCAGTTCTTACGCATATATATTCAGTTCTTACGCATATATATTCATTTCTTACACATATATATTCCGTTCTTACACATATATATTCCGTTCTTACACATATAAATTCCGTTCTTACACATATATACACATATATATTCCGTTCTTACACATATATATTCCGTTCTTACACGTACATATTCCGTTCTTATACATATTTATTCCGTTCTTACACATATATAATCCGTTCTTACGCCTAAATATTCAGTTCTTACACATATATATTCAGTTATTACACATATATATTCAGTTCTTACAAATATATATTCAGTTCTTACACATATATATTCAGTTCTTACACATATATATTCAGTTCTTACACATATATATTCCGTTTTTACACATATATATTCCGTTCTTACACATATATAATCCGTTCTTAGACATATATATTTAGTTCTTACACGTATATATTCCGTTCTTACACATATATATTCCGTTCTTAAACGTATATATTCCGTTCTTAAACGTATATATTCCGTTCTTACGCATATATATTCAGTTCTTACAGATATATATTCAGTTGTTACGCCTATATATTCAGTTCTTACGCATATATATTCAGTTCTTACGCATATACATTCAGTTCTTACGCATATATATTCATTTCTTACGCATATATATTCATTTCTTACACATATATATTCCGTTCTTACACATATATATTCCGTTCTTACACATATATATTCAGTTCTTACACATATATATTCAGTTCTTACGCATATATATTCAGTTCTTACGCATATATATTCAGTTCTTACGCATATATATTCAGTTCTTACGCATATATATTCATTTCTTACACATATATATTCCGTTCTTACACATATATATTCCGTTCTTACACATATATATTCCGTTCTTACATGTATATATTCCGTTCTTACACATATATATTCCGTTCTTACACATATATATTCAGTTCTTACGCATATATATTCCGTTCTTATACATATATATTCAGTTCTTACGCATATATATTCAGTTCTTACGCATATATATTCATTTCTTACACATATATGTTCAGTTCTTGCGCATATATATTCAGTTCTTACGCATATATATTCAGTTCTTACGCATATATATTCAGTTCTTACGCATATATATTCATTTCTTACACATATATATTCAGTTCTTACACATATATATTCCGTTCTTACACATATATATTCATTTCTTACACATATATGTTCAGTTCTTACACATATATATTCCGTTCTTACACGTACATATTCCGTTCTTACACATATATATTCCGTTCTTACACATATATAATCCGTTCTTAGACATATATATTCAGTTCTTACACGTATATATTCAGTTCTTACGCACATATATTCAGTTCTTACGCATATATATTCATTTCTTACACATATATGTTCAGTTCTTGCGCATATATATTCAGTTAAGACGCATATATATTCAGTTATTACATATATATATTCCGTTCTTACGCATATATATTCAGTACTTACGCATATATATTCATTTCTTACACATATATGTTCAGTTCTTACACATATATATTCCGTTCTTACACGTACATATTCTGTTCTTACACATATATATTCCGTTCTTACACATATATAATCCGTTCTTAGACATATATATTCAGTTCTTACACATATATATTCCGTTCTTACACATATATATTCAGTTCTTACACATATATATTCAGTTCTTACACATATATATTCCGTTCTTACACATAAATATTCCGTTCTTACACGTACATATTCCGTTCTTACACATATATATTCCGTTCTTACACATATATTTTCCGTTCTTACACATATATATTCAGTTCTTACGCATATATATTCAGTTCTTACAGATATATATTCAGTTCTTACGCCTATATATTCAGTTCTTACGCATATATATTCAGTTCTTACGCATATATATTCAGTTCTTATGCATATATATTCATTTCTTACACATATATGTTCAGTTCTTACACATATATATTCCGTTCTTACACGTACATATTCCGTTCTTACACATATATATTCCGTTCTTACACATATATAATCCGTTCTTAGACATATATATTCAGTTCTTACACGTATATATTCCGTTCTTACACATATATATTCCGTTCTTAAACGTATATATTCCATTCTTACACATATATTCCGTTCTTACGCATATATATTCCGTTCTTTCGCATATATATTCAGTTTTATGGATATATATTCAGTTCTTACACATATATATTCAGTTCTTGCGCATATATATTCCGTTCTTACACATATATATTCTTACACATATATTCCGTTCTTACACATATATATTCAGTTCTTACACATATATATTCCGTTCTGACACATATATATTCCGTTCTTACGCATATATATCAGTTTTTCGCATATATATTCCGTTCTTACGCATATATATTCAGTTATTACGCATATATATTCAGTTCTTACGCATATATATTCAGTTCTTGCACATATATATTCCGTTCATACACATATATATTCCGTTCTTACACATATATTAAGTTCTTACACATATATATTCAGTTCTTACACATATATATTCAGTTCTTACACATATATATTCCGTTCTTACACATAAATATTCCGTTCTTACACGTACATATTCCGTTCTTACAGATATATATTCCGTTCTTATATATATATGTTCAGTTCTTACGCATATATATTCAGTTCTTACGCATATATATTCATTTCTTACACATATATGTTCAGGTCTTGCGCATATATATTCAGTTTTACGCATATATATTCAGTTATTACATATATATATTCCGTTCTTACGCATATATATTCAGTACTTACGCATATATATTCATTTCTTACACATATATGTTCAGTTCTTACACATATATATTCCGTTCTTACACGTACATATTCCCTTCTTACACATATATATTCCGTTCTTACACATATATAATCCGTTCTTAGACATATATATTCAGTTCTTACACATATATATTCCGTTCTTACACATATATATTCAGTTCTTACACATATATATTCCGTTCTTACACATATATATTCAGTTCTTACACATATATATTCCGTTCTTACACATAAATATTCCGTTCTTACACGTACATATTGTGTTCTTACACATATATATTCCGTTCTTACACATATATTTTCCGTTCTTACACATATATATTCAGTTCTTATGCATATATATTCAGTTCTTACAGA
>JAWPHD010017817.1:0-35000 GCA_037043455.1 Cyrtodaria siliqua
CAACCGCATCATTGTTTCTTCCACAATATCCTTGGGCAAGAAGTCTATCCTTCGAGCATGTAAAAGAAGCATATGAATCAATATGACAGTAAGAGTAGGGTGTGGTTCTCAGATTCCTGTGTCACCTTCCCCGCTCTTTTGGATCAAATAACCTAAAATTGTGTAATTATATGACATTAAAAAACAATTTAATTCTAAAAAATCAGAATACATCCACATGAAAAAAATTATACCAGTAATTCATCTGATGAATTAAACCTATGCTTATACGCCTCATTAAATTTTTTATTTACTTATCTGTTTGGTGTTTAACGTCATTTTCAGCACATTTTAGGCTATGTATGATGGTAAATTATTTGTTGTGGGGCAATATAATCAGAAGTTAGTAATATGCAAAAATACTTTACTTTATACTGTTCTGATAATTAATATTAATGATTGAACAAAGGCAAGTTATGTGGAAAAACTGTTTGGATGCTAGGAGATTTTAAAAAAACAAGATTGCCATGTGTCCCTTTAAGATGGACACTCACTTTGTAAAGGGGAAGATAAACAATCTGTCTACAATTGTCCAGAAACATCTCAGAACGTTATCTGTATGCATATTTTATATTGTGACTTGGATTTACACTCAAGCATTGTTTTGTACTTGCAGGCAAAGATTTCAAAGTCCCAAAACCTTGGACTCTGATATATTTTTCTCATTATTTATATTCCCTCCTTTTTACTTGTTTTCAAATACTAAACATAGTTTACCTTAAAAGCATATTATTATTTAGTAAACAATTACATCAGCAAATGGTATATTATATAGCAATCTTGATATAAATATGTTTATACTTGCATGATACAATTAATTCAGAGCAACTTTATTTATTAGTATTATTATAATTATTATTAGACAGACAGACAGACAGACAGACAGACAGACAGACAGGATGTTATACCTATAGGTGGCTGTCCCCCACTTTCAATTTGCTCTTGCCATTTATAAAATTCTTCTTTGGTCTTGGCCATAAACTGAAATAAAAATGATACAATGCATAACTCAACAATCCTTACCGACGGATCCTCAATGACTGATCCTCACGCAATGGCCCTCACTGACTGATCCCTCAAGTAATGGCCCTCACTGACTGATCCCTCACGCAATGGCCCTCACTGACTGATCCTCACTCAATGATACCCAGTGACTGATCCTCACTCAATGATTCCCAGTGACTTATCCTCACTTAATGATTCTCAATGACTGATCCTCACTCAATGATTCCCAGTGACTGATCCTCACTCAATGATTCTCAATGACTGATCCTCACTCAATGATTCCCAGTGACTGATCCTCACTCGATGATTCTCAATGACTGATCCTCACTCAATGATTCTCCATGATTCTCAATGACTGATCCTCACTCAATGATTCCCAGAGACTGATCCTCACTCAATGATTCTCAATGACTGATCCTCACTCAATGATTCCCAGTGACTGATCCTCACTCAATGATTCTCAATGACTGATCCTCACTCAATGATTCTCAATGACTGATCCTCACTCAATGATTTTCAGTGACTGATCCTCACTCAATGGTTCTTAATGACTGAACCTCACTCAATGATCCCCAGTGTCTCATCCTCGCTCAATGAAAATTTTGATCCTCGATGATTGTCTGCACTCAACCATCCTTATTGGTTTCAGCAGTATTTGTCATCTAAAATATTAAAATAACTTATGTCCATTTCCAAATGTGTACCAATATAGCACATAGAACCTTTTTAAATCCCAAATTGCATCACTCATCACTTCAGTTCAACAACTTAAAGTCCCTATACTATCATCAACATGCAAATTGTACACACATATTAAGAACCTGTGAATAAACCTATAACTCAAATCAGCACATATACATTATATGACCTAGAACAATTGGATAGAGTTTTGATAAAAAGTATTGTAGTGTTATTTGGCGAGTTTATATAGTTTCTTTAATGTACAAAAAATTAGTGATCTAGTGTAAATGTGACGTCATGACCAGGCATTCCAATGGAATGACTATTGAATGATATACAGTGTAAATCATGCCTGTATACATTAAAACTTGCAAGAAGCTTAATTTCAAAGATATATAATATGTACAGATGTATATAAAATTACTTATCCTACATAATGTGCATATTTACAAATCATTACCTGAATAGTTCAAGGCATATTGTTTTTACCTATGACTAAAACTATCTCTGAAGGTGATGAATAACCCCGCTTTTTTATCAGTTGTTATGTGTATATGAAGTTTGGTAACAGTCCATTCAAAACTGTTTGAGGAATGCAAGTAATAAAAATGTGTTACACGATGCAATGCGACAAAAATGTGTTACGCGATAGGACGTTACGGACAGCGATTCCTATCTAGCCCCCACTTCACTTTGTGAAAGCGAGGTTTTAATAATACTTTTAAAGCTACTTTAAAATAATTATTATTATTAAACTAGATAAACCTGATAAATCCTTTTATTGTCATCATCATCTTGGTACAGCTCAAAGCACAGCTCCTTCTGAGTCTTCTTGCTTGACAAGTCTGGTGCAGTTCTGAACTTATAGCCTGTAAAACAGCCATTAATATACCTATAGCCTGTAAAACAGCCATTAATATACCTATAACCTGTAAAACAGCCATTAATATACCATAAAATCCCTATTAAACACCCTTAGTGGTGTTACATTTTTGACTGGCAAAGGTGGTAGCCATTACAGTGACTTCACGGTAATATAATAACCATAACTAAAGCTTTTTACGTCATTATTTATATATTTACATAAGGATGAGAAATGTTCAGTAGCATCAAGAGCACCCATGTCCAATACTCCATTATATATTTGCAGCTTGTTTGTATAGCAACATAAAACTGACAGCTAAACATCCATATGAAGTTGCCCAGTGGTTTTTTGACACTCAAAATAGCTCACATGAAAATATCAAGAAGGCTAACAGGCTAATCAAAATAGCCTTAAAGTCTGTTTTTATAGTATTTCTCTTAAATGAACAAAAGTCATCATCTATTTATTTTAAATCAACAGTTAACCCTTAACCCGCTAAGCACGACTATAATAGCCTTTGCGTCCATTGTAAACCCAGCCAGCTGCTGATCAGTCATTTTCCCCAAAACACTCCTTTGTCACATAAATGGAATGGTCTTAATTCAAAGCAAGAACAGTCCATTATATATATGTAGCGGGTTAAGGGTTAACCAATTTCAAAACTGACGACATCACTCGACAAGCTGCCAGGGAGTATCTGCTGCCAGAGAGTATCTTTACAGTTCAGACTCGAGGTTAATGCTGTGGTAATCCTGAAATGACATGGTGGTTTACGTCCCATTCATACTTCGTATTAGGTTATATTGGGACAGCAACCTCACAGGGAGATGAGATGAAGAAAATTCTACCAGGCATGCCTCTGCCAGGGAGAGAACCCATGCGGGGCCAGAGGTCTGTAGCTCCGAATCCCAAGTCTTATCCACTGAGATATAAGGCATATAAGCATACAATGACGAGTCGTACAGGTGCAATATGAAATGCAAGGCAATGCCGATGGACTACCAACACTACTTATCAATTCCATAATCAGAACAAGAAGCACAACTCGTTGGTGCAGACGATCAACTGCATGTTGAAGGTCATCAGTCATACTTTTGCTTAATTGCATAACACAATTACTGAACTTGTTAATCAATTTGTATATTAAAGTATAAAAGGGGCAGTAATTTTGTTTAAATAAAAGCATGAGTTATAGAACCTGGCTGGATAATGTTGTCTAATGATGTGGAATACATGTGTTAAGTTTCAATCCATTATGTGAAGTAGTTTCGGCGATACAAGCTTACATACAATACTTTAACCTGCAAGGACTAAGATGACAAGCTTACATACAATACTTTAACCTGCAAGGACTAAGATGACAAGCTTACATACAATACTTTAACCTGCAAGGACTAAGATGACAAGCTTACATACAATACTTTAACCTGCAAGGACTAAGATGACAAGCTTACATACAATACTTTAACCTGCAAGGACTAAGATGACAAGCTTACATACAATACTTTAACCTGCAAGGACTAAGATGACAAGCTTACATACAATACTTTAACCTGCAAGGACTAAGATGACAAGCTTACATACAATACTTTAACCTGCAAGGACTAAGATGACAAGCTTACATACAATACTTTAACCTACAAGGACTAAGATGACAAGCTTACATACAATACTTTAACCTGCAAGGACTAAGATGACAAGCTTACATACAATACTTTAACCTACAAGGACTAAGATGACAATCAAGAGATGACAATAGCTCTTCTTTTTTTTCTTCGAAAAAGTCAAGCTGAAAACCAACCTTGCAGCCGGAAGGAACCGGCCTGTTTAGTGTCCTCTGGTTTGATATAGTAATAGAAGATGCCATCATGTATGATACACCATCTTGTCTGGAACTTCGGACCACCAATTGCAAACAAACCTAAAACAAAAATATTTACATTTTGACAACCATCAGCCATGTTACACTTCATTTTTCGATTACTGGTTTGGAATAAATTGTTTTTAACAACGTCAACACCGTCAAAATGCTCATGCGCAGCTTGCCGTTAGCGGCTGAGGCAAAAAAAAAAGCTAAGTCATCTAGTCGTTCCAACAGCCACGCAAAATGGCCAGTTTTAATGATTTTAGAAAAAATCCTTGAAACAAGTTATTTTCATGAACAAAATGTATTTCCGTTTGACACAGAGTAGGAGTTCATTTCTCTTACATTTGGTAAAAAAACTTATTTAAGATACTTTCGCGAAATATGATTTTATCAACTTGCTGCAGTAATAACTGAATTGAATTGAATTGGGTTTTAAGGCGCACCAACACATGAAAGGTTATATGGTGCCTAACAGGAATGAAATGCCAGGCTCATCCTCCATGTGCATCGAGATAAAACATGAAGAACGGGCCTAGAACCTTCTCACCATGAACTGCAGAGTTTCTGCAAATTCTATTGTAGACACTCCATTTACGCTGGAGCCACGTTATAGTTTTTTTGCACCGCTCTAGTGATATTAGCGAGATGGCACCTGAAACAATGCAGGGGTCATGATGAAGACATTTAATGAGCATGAACAAAAAATGATAAAATGAACATCAATTTGGGTGGGGTTCTACCTCTCTGCCTTCCCCTCCAACGGGATCTGCAGTGGCCCTATTCTTTGCCCCATAACCAAACGGGGCCCCCGGAACCACACTGGGCACCATTAGGTAGGACTGCTCTAGAGTCAGATTACCAATTTTGTTACGTGCCATGTACCATCTTTAAGAGCTTACGTAAAAGATTTCTAAACTATTGCGTAAAAGAAGTAGGTAATGGCAAATCAGTTAACAACAAAGATAAAAGAACCATACATGTGATATTTTTGAAGTCACACTGTGTTAGATTTAAGACTTTTTCAGGGAGATTTGTCCCAAAATCGGTGAGATTCTTTAAGAATAAGTTATAAGTGAGGTTTTAACTATTATTTGCATACATTTAAGCTTGTTAAAGCATTTGATTAGATGGTACAATAAAATAGAAAAATGTCCTGTAAGAGCTTTGTAATGTGTTTTCTCTTCACAATTTTTCAGTGAGATTTCCAAATCTTACAGATTTTCGACTTCCGAAGACTCACAGAGTGAGATATCACGTGTATGAACAAGAGTTGCGCGCAACATGATGTCTCGGCTAAAGAAACATGTCCATCATACATGTTTCAAGCGACCTTCATCTTGACAAAATCGTGGGTTTATAGTCAAGCAAGACTGTCAGAATACCGTACGGTAGCATTCGCAAAAGCAGAAACAACACAAAAGTTCATCATTTATAAAGGTCCTGCATTATTATCAGGAGTCAAACATTTAAAACTGAATGTGACAACATCATTACGGTAATTGATTAGTCAAAGTCTATAATGAACATTATGCAAAGTGCATGCCGGTACTCTATGGACTAAAAGATTGTTTTAAATTATAGTTTTTGTTACAGTGTATTATAGGAAACTGTTAATGTTCCATCTATATTTATGAACTACTTCACCCTTAAATTGATAATTTTATACTTTATTATGTTTTGAATTAGGCCCCAAAGCCTGATGTACTCGAGTTCCCTTTAATACCTGATAGCTATCTGAAGAAACTACACATTGGACTTGATGTAAAATTTAAGTAATTTGCCAACTTGTATTGTTTCAGGAACTGACATGTTAATTAATCTGCATGTATTATGTTTTATCAAGAAATGTCAACTCATATTAAAATTAATGTAATTCTGTTGCTGGAGTATGTTACAATGGTAATGGCAAATTGTAAACATTCATTCATTTCATTATCTTAAAGGGACATAATTTTTTTATTGCAATCTTGAAGTGTTTATGTATGAATACAAGTTATGCAGAAAAACTAGTGTGACCTTGTGATTTTAAAACATTCAGATTGTCATGTGTACCTTTAAGAGAATTTATAATACAAATAAACTTTTACTGGATCAAATTACCCAGCTGCAAACAATAAATTAAGCCGCAGTGATTGGTGGCTGTATACTGTAATTGCTTCAATTATCACTTATCAGGGAAAATGTCAATACATATAATTAATGTAGTACTGTTCTATATTGCTATGAAAGACGCATTTTTACTCAATTGTTATTAATTCTTAAACTTCCATAAATAGTAGCAATAAATGTTGCTTTTATCGAAGTTCATTATCTGGCAGTCTGTTAGAATGGCAATTATATTTAACAGTCTAATCACCATGGCAAATGCTATCAAGACAGTATTTAAGCGAATTTGTAATATATTTTTTGAATAAATGAGTCAATAAGAAAAAGATTTGTTATTTGTTTAAACATATTTTTATCCAGAATATTTACAACCTTATATTTGTTACACTTTTGATAAACGTTTGCTGGAGTATCAAATTACCCAGCTTGTTGCAGTAGCTAAATAAAAAAGATAATGCAATTAAGTTCCTGTCAAACCTTATAAAACTCACATGAAAATTGTATTGTGTATGCATTTAAAATAGAAGAAAGCTATACAGATTATGGCTGGACAAGAACAATGAGTTTATGGCTGGACAAGAACAATGTCCAGTGAGTTTATATATGAGATTTTGAACACTGTACATTGCTGCAGTGCTGCGAAAACAATGTGAAATTTGGAGAATATACATTTATTAAAGTGACCCTGACCTTGACCAAGGGTCAGTTGGAGGGCTGGAAGTCGCTGAAATAAGAAGAACAATGACCAGTGAGGTTATATATGAAATTTGAACACTCTACTCCAAAGAACAACAAAGTTATAATAATTTAACGCACTTTAACACATTTTTTTTGGAGATGGTAGATGCATTTAAGAGGAAACTGACCTTGACACAGGGTCAGTTGGAGGGCTTGAAGTTACTGGAATAAGAAGAACAATAACCAGTGAAGTTATATATGAAATTTGAACACTCTACTCCAAAGGACAACAAAGTTATAAGAACTTTAACCAAAATTTTAACCGAAATGTTAACCATTTCGAAATGTTAACCAAAACTTTCACACTAACATATTGTATTATAACTTTCTTGACCTTGGGAGTAGAATGTTCAAATTTCATATATAACCTCCTGGTCATTGCCCGTCTTAATGCCAATAACTTCTAGCCCTCCAACTGACCGTGGCTCGGAGTCAAGGTCAGTAAAATACATGTACCGTCAATATTTGTGTTAAAATTTGGTGACGGTACATGTATTTAAGTGACCTTGAATTGGACCCACGGTCAGTTGCAGGGCTGGAAGTTATTGGCATTAAGACGGGCAATGACCAGGAGGTTATATATGAAATTTGAACATGCTACTCCCAAGGACAAAAAAGTTATAATACAATATGTTGACGCGGTCGAGCCCGCCAACATTAGCAGCACCTATAGTCTCGCATTTTTTCAAAAGGCGAGACAAAAACCAGGGAAAAATATCTTATGTTACAGAAAAATTCTGGTTTTAATAGAAAACAGATTTAAAAATAGATTAAAATGATGCATATCTGAACATAACTTATTGCAGTTATTTTGAGAAAAAAGCACCCAATACTGTAATAATCAAAACAAATTAGTTCAAAAATAACTTCAACAAGACTGAAGTTACACCCGACTGATATATTTGAAAATAATTCGAGAAGTTTAAAACTAAAGACTATCAAGAAGCCATTCGGGCTTCACTGGAATGGCTTCACTAACTTTAACTTGAAACTGTTAAGTCTTCTGCTAACAGCAAAGCATTATGGGAGCTCCAGCGAGGTGGTGTACATGTACCTGAACCCTTCTTCTGCTTCTTCTCCATGTACCCAGACATCAACGCATCTTTCAGTTCCGAGGCACCTATAACGGCAATCCCAGCTGAAAATAAGAAAAATATTGATGTAACAGTGACGTAGGAGCCATTTGAATAGAGTCGCCGCGAGAAGGATGCAACTCAATATTATTTCAATACAATGTATTAGGCAGAAATTCAAGAAGAGGGTGTGCAAATATGCAAACAGGGTCAGTGTGCAACATAATTGGCTAACACACGTCACGTGCCAATTTGTGACAAGTGGGTGTCTCTTGGGTAATTTATTTTTGCAGGTAAAAGTGAAAAAGGTGCGTTTTAAATCATCTTTATTCTATGTATATAAAACATAACAATATAAAGAGTTTGGAAGTGGTTGTTTAGCTGGGTTTTTTTTAACCCATCCACTCCTCCAAATATTGGCCGTGATTTTTAAAAAATGGCTATGCAAAAGACGGCTGCACGGTTGTCTGGCTAATACACTGTTTCAATATATGGCTGTGTGGGGAGAGTATCCTTCGAATATTGTTTTCAGTTGATTAGTTAATTTACATGGGGCATATTGTTTAGTAAAATGTAAGGTTCAAAGATGAACAAAATTGGTATTCTATGTTCTTGACACCTGGCTGTGATAATGACCTTTAGGGCCGAATCATTCTTTGGGATCATGCCTCGTGTGTATATCGACGCTTCAGTATGTTCAAAATCTTGACACTAGCCGGAAGGCAACGTGGTAGAAAATAGTGCTCGTTGCTATATAAACAATATGGTCGTTAGCCACACGTGTTGACGTATGATTTGCGTTGCATGTTTGTTATTTACAATACAGATATTATCACTGCTTTCATGTAAATAAACTATAGATGGAGAAATCGACTAAATGGCATTACAAAACTTTGATTATAACTTTTTGACTGCAAATTTGTTTGGCGGGAAATCTAAGGTGCATTATGCTAGGATGACGTAACCAATACAATAGATACATTCGAGTTATCCTTAAAAAGAAGCGAATGAGGTTTTACAAATGTATTTTAGAATATATGACACATGACTATTGTCATAAGGGCTTACCCTCCTACCTTGGATTAACTGACCAGCTACTTTTAAAATTACATCTTCAAATAAAAAATTAGCAAATTTTTTGTTGTAAAATTCCATCACATGAAGCAAGCAAAAACAAATTTAAAAAAAAAATGAAAATGGCTCATTTTCAATATAAGTTTCACTGTCTGTGAAAATATATTATTTTCAAAATATAGGGAAAGAAACTTGTCAGAAATATAGAAAATTTCTCAGAATTATAGAAAAATAGGAATTGGTTAATAACCTGCCGAGACTGTTGACATAAAGTGTAGATATTCAGTGAGGTAAATACATGAACAGGTTATAGAGAATGTTAAGAAATTACCCTCATTGTACACCGTATCCTCACTCTCGTCCGACTTAGAACTCCCCCCAGTCATCGAGGAAGTATCATCCTGGGCCTCTTTATCTGAAAACAGATAAACACATTAATATCATACACATTAGCATAGCTGCCTATAGGCACTGCAGGCCCGAGACTGTATTGAAATTTTGAATTTTGCAATGATCAGTAGTTTAATGGTCGCAAATTTTAATGGCGACCCATTAGTGGAGCCGTTATACATGCAACCATTGAACGACTGATATACAGTCAAATTTTCAATACTGGTTAACCCTGTTCTAACAGATTTCATTGCTTCTGACAGTTTTACTCCCAAACTCATTGAAATAAAATGGTAATGACGTCATGACTTCGACGGTTGAACGTCACTGACATTAATGGATTTGCGACGAGTTAAGCACTATTTAATAGTCGCAAACGTCAACCAATTGGATTGCAGGATTTTTGGCAAGTGAGTTAGAATATGCTCTTAAATGCCCTGTGGAAGACTGTACCTGTACTAGTATTGACATCCAGTTTCATCGCAGGGTTTTCCTCAAAGAACTTGTTCAGTTTATCCAGGATGAGCAGCTTGTGTTCCTGCGCTTTCTTGTTCAGTTTTTCCTTCTTCAGTGTTTCTACGATAAACTTTTCCACTTCTGAAATGATAATATTCATTTATTTTAAATATATTTTGACATTTCAGATTTTTCAGACTTCATAAACATCATGCTTTTTTGCGGTTTTAGAGGAATGGTGGCAGGATGCTTTAAAGGCGGAAAAATTGTGTTGTTTTAAAACCTAAAATTGGGGTAAAACATTTCTGTAAAGTTTCATGAAAATCCATTCAGTAGTTTCAGAGGAGTAGTCGCTAGAAAAATAAATTACAGACGGACAGACAGACGGACGACGGACACCGCACCACGGCATAAGCTCTGCTGATCTCTGATCAGATCAGTAGAGCTAAAAATGTGAAAGTTCATGTCTAGCGAAGAGAAACTCTGCACTGCGTAGAATACTATCTCTCGTGCAGACCCAAACATAATTGTACTTTGCTTCTGTGTACCATATTCAGTACTGCACTACATAACTTTAAGTTATAGCAGGCATTGGCGTAGCTCTGCGTAGGCCCTGTAGGCCCGGGCCTATGCCTAATTTTAAGAAATAGAAAAATTAAAGATTCCAAAAAAGCAATATTTCATATACATTTGTTTAGTTATCTTTGCCCTTCTTAAAGTCTCAAATATACGTCAGCACGCACCTAATGCATTCTAACATAAAAAAAAATCGGGTGGGGGGCATGTCCCCGGACCCCTCTAGCATAATAACTTTAACTGCGGGCCTATGCCGTCAAAAAGGTCAAGCTACGCCCCTGGCAGGGTCGATATATAAGTTAATGTATATCGACCCTGGTTATTGTGACAGACAGTCGGTCGGTTAAAATAGAATTTAATGATTTTATACAATTAAACATTACCTGAAAGTATTTGTTTGATATTTTCGTGAAACAGCGACATTTTGGAAAGAACTGCACACGAAAATCTGTTATTACGAGAGAAAACAACACTTTGATAACAGTTTTATCACTTTAAAACTTCCTTATTTCTTTTGCGACTTCCTGGTTATATCCGGGCATTTTATTTTCGTTTTTCCTTATTTGTAATAAAAGAGCATATTTTATTGGTTCAAATAGACCAATCAAAATAGCTGTCTCTTATCGTAAAACTAGTATTCCAAAAAGTACAGAAAGAAGCGAATTGAGAAGAAATGGAGCGAAAGATAACATGAGGTGGACACAGAGCGGATCATATTGCGAAAATATAAAATCGGGAAAAAAAACAACTACTGTGCTTGTAGTTTGATGTGGTTGATGCTGCTAACAGCATGCTTGAACTTATTTAAGTCACGCACCAGCACAACATCTGCCCCTTTGGTACACAGCATTCAGGGCAAATTTAGAGAGTATTCGGTATCTACGGCCCGGGTTAAAATAGTATTCAGTAATCGGGTTATCCATGTTAAATAGTATTCAGTACTCGGGTCTAAAATAAAGGAGTATTCAGTACTCAGCTCTAAATAAGAGAGTATTCAGTACTCGTCGGGAGGGGGGAAACATCCACCAAATATATAGTATACGGACCTACTAGCAAACAACCGGATGAGGGGACACTCCTTAACACATGCAGGGACGAAGTCAGACGGAGTCCCAAAGGCCCGGGTTTCAACATTATTTTAATATCGTTTTTTTTATTAATAATTATATTAATAAGTTAGTGACGGAAATGCTGGCCATTTGAGGGACACAACGCAAAATCTTGAAGTGTTTATCAAGCATTGAAACACAGACCTAATAACAATTGACATGTCGCCAGTACTGAGATATCTCCGCCCTATTGTTGATGTCGGAGTATATTGACGGAGGTATCGTTCTGGTTTGATTGGTTGAAATGGATAACTGATTGACAACTGACGACATGTTAATTATTAATATGTCTGTGATTGAAATAAGCATCTCGATTATCTATTCAGTATCATTTTTACGTACTTTAAACCTGCTTGCATATATCATTTTAGTTTTTCTTTATGGTTTACATATATTTTACTGATGCAATATTGTCAACAGTTAATGATATGCAAAAACAATTTTCTTTATACTATTCCAGTTATTAATAAATTAACAAATGCACGTTATTTAGGAAAAAAACTAACGGGACGTCGTGACCTAAAAAAAAATCAAGATTGCCGTGTGTCCCTTTAGTAAATAACTACACGTAATCGACAATATTGACAACTATGGTCAACTTTTCGAATTATCACCTTTTACCTATATCTCAATGTTTACATGTTGCATGTTGACTGTTTTCATTGGTTTCTGCTGGCTTCCAAGCCATGTAGGAAGACATGGTAATGATAGAGCTAATAGTGCTGCTAAGGCAGCACAAGGATTTGTCAATAAGAGGATAGTGAGTGGTAGATTTTCTTTACCCTCGCCCTATGGCACTAGGCCTTTTGGCGAGCTTTTCGTCAGATGATTATGCAGTAGAGTCCGGGAAGGGTTGGAGTATCTCGTCCAAAGTCGATTAGTTGATGGCAGCAGTAGATTAGAGATGGTGGCACATCAGTGTAGAAACCCCTCTGAAGTCTGTAGAAGATTATTATTCCAAGTAGATTTCTAAGTCCAATTGAAGATTTTGACCAATCGGATTGCCTGCAGAATTGTGACTAGGTCAATCCGATTGTCGGCTCGAAAGTAGATTAGGAAAGTCCCAGCCAATCAGGAAATTGCAGAAGTATCGCAATCAAGTAGGTCAATCCGATCGTCCGTGTTGGCGCCAAATGTGTCGCAAGTAGGTCGATCCGGCTGCATGAGCTGCCCGAGTTCTGTTGGTGAAAACTTCTCCGTTTCACGCGCTGATCCTGAAGCCGTTATGCAATACAGGATCAGTGAGTATCTCGCAGGGTTTCGCCAACATCGGTATCCATGGTGGGTTAGGGTGAGTCTAGTTGTGGTCCATCGTAGGTGCCTCATGTCGTCTAATGCGGGGACTTGCAGTGACATGGGGTAGCTCGCTGGTACAACGTCAGATTTCCAGTAGAAGCTTTAATCGTCCATCTTTAGGGCCACGTAAAAACAGGATAAAAACATATATACAGCGCTCTCAAGGCTATGTCCAAGCCTCCAAGTGGCTCTACACTGTATATAGCGCTATACAGTGCAGGCGGATGATCCCAGACAGCAGAACGCCTTGCGGAGTCACTTTGTCCCAGACTTCAAACGCAAGACGTCCTGCCTGTTCGATGGTCTGAACTGGAATGAATAATAAGAGGATAAGAAAATAGGTCAAATTATATAGGGCGAAAAAGGAAGTCTCGCAAATTCTCGGACAGAAATCCCGAGATCGGGTCACGTGACAATCATCGTCTTCAACCGCCATTTTGGAAAATATTGAATACAACGCTGGGTAGATTAATGTCGATAAACAGCAAGAAAACGCTTTATATAAGCAATTATCTAGTAAGTATTATTTTAATATGATGTATTTTAATGAGGAAATGTTTATTCTCCATATGTTTTTCGTTGGTAGTGTAATTTTATGTTGATAATTGCTAATGGAATTCTCCCGATTCTCGGCCGTGTGATGTTGTCGGGTGGGGTAATCGTATTTTTAGGAATATTGATATAAAATATGTTTTCCATTGAAGGAAATACGTTTTAGATTATAAATGTATTCGTTATACGAAGTGGTTATTAAAATTTACTAAATAACATATTGATATCGATACCATTCCGTATTTTTTTCTGATTTAAATTTCACTTTGAGTTTAAAAACAAAAAAAAAACGATGTTACCGCCTTTTTAATAGGAAGGCACAAAATCATGTTCTATTTTAAAAAAATACACATCTTTGTATTCTTATATAATTTTCATATTGTATGGTAACCTTTATTTTGTACAAAGTCTTTTTTTAATTTTTTTCTCAGCTTTCAAATGGGCAGTATATTTCTTGTTGTTATAATTCACTTTGAAAATTTAGAAACACTAGTGTGTTACTGCCTATTTAATAGAAAGGCGTAACATAATGTTATTTTCTGAAAAAATACACATATTTGTGTTCTTATATAGTTTTTATACTGCATGGTTAACTTGATTTCATACCAAGCATTATAAAAAAAAAAAAGAACAATAGATTTCAAATGGGCATATATTTCTTGTTATAATTCACTTTGAACTTTTAAAAGCAAATTTTAGAAACACTAGTGTGTTACTGCCTTTTTAATAGACAGGCATACACTCATGTTATTTTCTAAAAATATATATTATTTTTATACTGCATGGTTAACTTTATTTTATGCAAAGCATTATAAAAAAAAAAAAAAAAAAAAAAAAAGAAAAAAGAAAAGTATTCCAGCATCAAATGGGCATATATTTCTTGTTATAATTCACTTTGAACTTATAAAAAAATTAAATTTAGAAACACTAGTGTGTTAGTGCCTTTTTAATAGGAAAGCATAAAATCATGTTCATCTTCTAAAAAATACAAATATTTGTGTTCTTATATAATTTTTATACTGCATGGTAACCTTTATTTCATCATAAAAAGCATTATATTTTTTTCTTCAGCTTTCAAATTGGCAGATTATTTCTTCTAAAAAATAATTTTGAAAATCTAAAAAAAAAAAAAAAAAAACATGTGTTATCACCTTTTTAATATAAAGGCACAAAATCATGTTCTTTTTAAATATATATAATATATTTGTGTTCTTACATAGTTTTCATTCTGCATGGTTGTCCTTTTATCATACAAAACATTATTTTTATATTCTTTTCACATTTCAAAGGGACACAATATTTCTTTAAAAAAATAATTCTAAAATTTTAAAAATACTGCTACAATAAGTGGTACATGTTGAAAACTCACGACGGCCATACTTAATACAACGTAACACAGATTGTAAGTCATGGGTATATATATACTTAATATAAATAAAACAGAAACAAATCGTGACCACATGGCTGCAAGCCTTTAATATTAATTATAACATTAATATTCAGTTTTAAACCAATACTCTGCATTTAATCTCTTATAAAAGTAACACTTTATCTTAGTATATTTTCAGCCGCTTCAAAAGGGGAAGGATACAGAGGAATTCAGGAACCACTCCATACTCTAATTTATACATTCCTATGCACGGGACAGAAATTTGAACCATATATTGAAATGTTTTGGATTTGTTTTGCACTGTATGTGTCATTTCTTGTTTATGTTAATTTAATTAAAACTCTTTTTTACCGCATGTTTTGTTTACATAACTCAAATAAAAAGCTATGAATTTCTGAATTTTGTCTTCTTGTTATTGTTTAGCTTGTGGAGCATTTATTTGAATAGGTGCTTCAGGTATGGCACTCTGCATGTAGTATGGGACAAAACCGGATAACATAAACAAGAAATGACAACACCCGAAATATAAGACACCAGCTCAAATGAGCTGCATATACGGCTTGTGTTTAATGGCATTACCACAGCAATATAGAATGGATCTCAATACCCGGTTTTATGACATGGTGTTGTTATTAGCAAAAGATAAGGCGGCAACTTGCTTAAATATCTGCATATTCGGCATGTGTTTTATGGCACTACCAGATCAATATAGCATGGGTCTCAATACCCCGTTTTATGACATTGTGTTTTAAGAAAAGATAAGGAACCCGCTCAAATAAGGTGCATATTCGGTATATATTTTATGACACTCACAGCAATAAGACACTCGTGCCATAGGGCGAGCATAAATATATATTTAACATAGCAATTAAACACGAGTAAGTACCGCATTTTATGACATGCGATAAGACTCTCAGTGGAGCTAACAATTCAAACGTCCGGGGAATGGGATGAGGATTGGGAGCTTTTGATAAAGCACGCACGCACAAACAAATTTAAAGAAAATGTATGTATGATTCGTGGCATGTATAGCATGGACAGTTTAGGAGTGTGCTTATGACTCATATCTACACCATTATCACACAGTTCATCATCAGAGACCTCATTTTCACTGGCAGTAAACTCGCCTAATAAAGCTTCAAGATCTAGATCATCAAAATTAATAAAATCTTCTTTTCCGTAAGACATGCTTTTTATGTACGTAAAGATCATCAGAATGACATTACCAAATAGTAAATATGTACAAGAGATACATGTTAAGTTTGTTTTTAAATAAAGCATTGATTAAAATAACAGTTTAATCAGCAAACTATAATTATGCAGTCATTCTTCATGGTCTTTTAACAAGTCGCGGGACATATCAAAGGGATCGGCCGACGCCGCGCTTTAAACTCGAAGAAGAAAAATGATAATTTCGCTAATTACCATACATTTGCACAAACAAGATGCTTTTTTAATTCAATTTAATTCAATTTGTCTAATTGCAATACGGTTAAAATCGTTACAAAAGAAGAAAACAAATATCAGCCGACACCGCGTCACACAATATTAGTTTCCCTAGCGAAAACAACACAATTAATATTAATGATTTACGCCTTGTAATCCAAACACTTTAAGAATTATAAAACAAGATGTCCGATAATTATTGGTAGTTAAAGTATTTTATTATTACAGAAAGGAATAATTACATATTTAGAGCATAAGATCGTCACCATTTCCGCGGTAATCGGAGTATCACCGTGTGTTTATACATTTTATTAAAAGCATTTTCGAACTAGTCTCCATGTCGTGACACAAACCTGAGCATTACCTATACACGAATTATTTTCTCTAAGATTCTCGATCACAGTTAATTCTAAATAATTAACACACACACAACACAGCAAGGTGATCCAACCAAAAATACACCGCGAGTCATTTTTTTATATATATTATACGGACAAGCTCAATACAGAACCCGTTTATATTACGTCTATCTACAGTCCCTGGTCAATACAAAGACAATGCAAGTTGAAAAATGTCAATAATGAATTATGATAGAATTTCCAGAATAGGAATATCACAGAAATATACAGGGTCCATATATTATATTATTTTATGCGTTCGATATATTTGTGTATTTGTCAATACCCGGTACCAGCTAACTGTTATTGAAATACATATTCAGCAATTAGCCGCCATAATTCCCGAGTGCTTTATGTAATTAGCGATTTTTCTATTGACTTACACATGTAATCAAGTAATTAACAAGCCGCTAGTTAAAAAGAAGCTGTATATTTCTCAGGTAATATATGAGATAAACACAGCAGTAGAACCGAACTGGTTATGTGTCGAAACGTACAGGTAAAGCTCGCCGCCTTATCGTTATCGATTGGACCCGTCTTATCGGAAGACCCGCCTTGTCGATAGACGCTGAAATCTCGTACTTTCTACGCGAGAGTCTACGAGATTTCATCATATTTTCTTATCCTCTTATTGACAAATCCTTGGGCAGCATTAGGTTTACATATAGCTAATGCCAAATTGCATTATATTGATTTTAAAGTTGTATTAACACATATATTCGTAACTCTTAGCAAGCCGCTTGGGATTTGTCAGTTAACAATAAACTCCATGCAATTACACCGTTACTCGGAGAACGGCGTTCTTCTAGTAGACCCATTCGTCGAGAAGAAGTTGTCCTAGCCCGGTGCAGGATAGGGCATACACGAAATAATCATTCATATTTATAACAAGGTGAGCAATTACCAGAATGTATACACTGTTGTGTACCGATAACGATCTCGTTGGAATGTGTAGACTTTGTTCCTATGCGGAAAAGGTACTACACAGTTAATACTATGAAAGTATAGATTTTAGTCTTGTTTTAGATTCCTTGAAATAAATCCGACTTTATAAATCATTATATTATGTTCTTATATATATTTACTTGTTTACACACCCGTTGACGGGCATTTGTTGATTTACATATATACATAGTTTATATTACTACCATATCATCCCTTATTTGTAAATAGTTTTATCTTTATATATTTACATTATTTTTTAATTACTACTTCATTTCTTCACCTTTCATCAGTTTTTGCGCACAATATAACCTATTTATCATCCAACTTATGTTTCTACTAAACAAATACAGCTACTGTCTACTAACCTAATATTTTCCGCCCAACTGCTGTATTATGCTAGTGGCTACACGCGCTATTATCCGATGACTTCAAAAGTAAGCAATCAGCCATTTAAACTACAAATATGCACAATACGTTTATGCTTATCAATTTAGAATGTAATACAATATCAAAAGAAAGTATTTTGCATTTAATATCGATATAAACATACTTTAAACACCGAAAACGCTTTTTGCCAAAGTTACTTCCCCTGACAAACTATCCTCCATTTATATTTTGACGGCAGCAGACGTAAACTGTACATTTCCATTGTTTTTCAGGTAAATTAAATTATTTTAAACAGTAGAATGATAAAAAAAAAATACATGGTTAGTAACTTAGAATTTCAGTTGTATTTTGGCTCGCATTTATCACTTTTCTTAAACTCGCCAAAATACAGCTGAAATTCTAAGACTAAGTTACTAACTATGTAATTCTTATTTATGTGTCGACGTTCCGTAAAACACCGTTCATTCATTTATTCATTCTGTTCTCATTGGACTGTTTTAGTGGGGAAGCCTTTGGACAATCTTAGACAGTATATAAACAGACTCTGGGAGCAGCTGAGCAGTTCAGAAGATTATTATTCAGTAAAAAGTTAATTTTTAATTGGATTCTTTTAAAAATATAAAATATATGTGTCGGAGGATGTGCTTAGTATTGTGTTCATTCATAATAACAGTGAAATTGGATATTTGGACTAAACCGGAAATATTGGAAATCAATTTGGACTGAAAGGACAATTAACATTTGGATTAAAGAGGCTGACTGTTTTGGATTAAAGAGACACTTACTGTTTTGAATTAAAGAGACACTTACTGATTTGGATTAAAGAGGCACTCAACAAGCTAATGTGAATTAAAGGAACATTGGATAATTTTATTTGGACTTAATTAAAAAAATGGATATTATTATATACCTACATTTACAGTCCAATCAGCGGTTCGTATTTGTACCACGTGATTGTACAATACTTAATGTTGTTATTGGACGTTGTATCGTTCCAATTTTATTTTATTTTTTTTCATATTGGACGGTCCAAAACAAGATGGTGGATTTTTAAAAAATATCAGTAGAAATTTCAGTATCGACAGTAAGTTCCGAATGAGTCCCGAGAATCCGACAAGTTGCCTATGAATTAAAACAACAACAAGCGTTAAAACAACAACAAAATGTTGGAACGAGAAGAGATTGAACAAATTGTATTTGTATTTGTTTTATTGTTTTATTTTCCTCTGTAAATTTAGGTATATAATAAAAAGGTTATTTTACAGTGTATTGTGCAAAACTGGTTTTTATTGTCCGAGTACATGTTTTGGTGAAAGTCAAATCTGCATTTTGTGGTGAAAGTCATTTGGCGTTTCGTCCAATATGACTTTCATCACAACATGTACAAAGGCGTCGAGTCCAATATGACTTTCACCACAACATGTACAAAGGCGTCGAGTCCAATATGACTTTCACCACAACACGTACCAAGGCGTCGAGTCCAATATGACTTTCAACACAACACGTACCAAGGCGTCGAGTCCAATATGACTTTCACCACAACATGTACAAAGGCGTCGAGTCCAATATGACTTTCACCACAACATGTACTCGGACAATAAAAAACCCGTATTTCACAATACACTGTTAAATAACCTATTATTAATGTAAAACTGGATTTGTGTATTCTGTAAGTGAATATTTTATGTAAATACATTTGTAAATTATATGTTTGCTGATTTTGCTTTCTTTCTTGTTACATTTAAAACTTTTAACACACCAAGTCCAAGCAAATGTGCATTGGTCTACCGATAATAGGAAATGGTAACCAGTTTGTTTGCCTGATTGCAGTCATGCAGTGTACGGGTAAATCTTACAAAAAAAAAGCTAAACATTCCAGGTTTCTAATGACAATTCTATTATTTGGATGACATTTAAAAAATGTTAAAAGCAATTTTTCCACATATAATTAAACGAAATACAAACACTACACACTAACATGTTCATATTTCTTTAAAAGTCTCGCGCACTGGGAGTGAGACACGCATTATTGAATCACATCAAGCTCACACGCATCCATTTTACAGTATCACACATTCTAACAACTTCACCAAAAAGTATGTTTGTCTGCGATTTTTTTTTAAAAAAAAAAGTATATTTTCTACGATCGAATTAAGAAGTTATTATAAGGACCTACAGTGTTAACAAGGCAAACCATAGCACTTTTCATTCAATCAAATGCCACAACTGCTGTCAGCTGGTTATTATACTACTATCAAACTTTCATTGATATAAACACTCTGACCATGTTTGGTAAAGATCAGATGAAAAACGAAGTAGCTAAAGATTTGAGAAGGCAAACTATGGCATTTTTCAATAAATCGGAGGCCATAACTCTGGTGTTCCTAATCGAATCTCTTTTTTTTTGCTGTTGTTTTGTGTGTTTTTTGTTGTTGTTTTTTTGTTTGTTTTAACTTGCCCGAGCTTTCCTTTTTCTTATCAACAATCTAGTAGGGTTATGTGAAGACATATTGGTAAAGATAAAATACAAAATGTGGATGCCGGAGTGTTAACTAGGCAGAATATGACATGGTTCAGTAAAACAAGGGCCATACCTCCTGTGTTTTCGAACTTGTCTGAGCTTTCATTAATGTAAAGATTTTGAAAAAGCTTGGTAAGTATCCTATGCAAAATCAATTAACGTAGGGACGATGGACGCGCTGACGGACGGACGTACGACGGACGGAAAGCGACGGTCAAAGCTCCATCAAAATGCATGAAAGGCAATACATTTAATAATATCAATTAATAGATAGTAGATGGTGATTTAATATGGAATACATAAAGACGACCATTTATTTTCCCCATGGAGGTCGGACAATCATTCCCCGTAGTACCTTACGCGCAATTGTAATAAATACTTTTATATTTAAGCAACAAAGTATTCCTAATACATGCCAGCCAAATATATATTCAGTGACATTATTCACACAATAACGAAACAAACCATTTTCTCCACTTATCTAATCGAGATTCTCTTCAGATTGCATGCATTAATTACGAACAACAGAGATCTTATGTCTCACTGTAGTATTATTATTTATATTTTGCTAGCATAATATACACACATATTAGCACATAATATGACAATTAAATCCAACCAGTGCTATGATGGAGAACCTTTTTCTTCTTCGTTATAACTGAATAGTACGGCGTTCCGTTAGGGTCATCGTACCACCGCGAACCGACGTTTACAAGTCGATTAACGATGGTACGATGGCAATGGTACGATGACGATGACACGTTGGCGATGGCACGATGGTACGATAGCGAGGGTAAGATGGTGCATCGCCTCATCGCCATCGTACCATAGCCATCGTATCATCGTACCATAGTACCATCGCGTATTGACCTTTATAAGTCGATTCTCGATGGTACGCGAACCGACTTTTACAAGTCGATGCACGATGGTACGATGGTACGATGGCAATGGTACGATGCCGATGACACGATGGCGATGGCACGATGGTACGATGGCGAGGGTAAGATGGTGCATCGAGTCATCGCCATCGTACCATAGCCATCGTACCATCGTACCATCGTACCATCGTACCATCGCGTATTGATCTTTATAAGTCGATTCTCGATGGTACGCGAACCGACTTTTACAAGTCGATGCACGATGGTACGATGGTACGATGGCAATGGTACGATGCCGATGACACGATGGCGATGGCACGATGGTACGATGGCGAGGGTAAGATGGTGCATCGAGTCATCGCCATCGTACCATAGCCATCGTATCATCGTACCATAGTACCATCGCGTATTGACCTTTATAAGTCGATTCTCGATGGTACGCGAACCGACTTTTACAAGTCGATGCACGATGGTACGATGGTACGATGGCAATGGTACGATGCCGATGACACGATGGCGATGGTACGATGGCGAGGGTAAGATGGTGCATCGAGTCATCGCCATCGTACCATCGCCATCGTACCATAGCCATCGTACCATCGTACCATAGCTCATCGACTTGTAAAGGTAACCATAAAAAAGGGAATCAATCCATCCATGAAAATGTCGAATGTATAACCATATACTACGGTGTTCCGTTAGGGCCATTGTATCGCGTATTGACCTTACAATGGCAATGGTACGATGATACGATGACGATGACACGATGGGCATGTACCATCGCCATTGTACGATCGTGCCATCGTACCATGCGCATCGACTTGTAAAGGTCGATACGCGATGGTACGATGGCCCTAACGGAACACCGTAGTATATGAATTATGGAATGGGAGAGAATTCATGTTATATTCAGTCGATATTTTCAAAAATGGATTGTTTCCCTTACTATATACACTAGCAAGACTCTATATAATGATATAGCGATTATTACATATTGTTAAAATGACTGCGACATGCCCACACTAGCAATTGTTATTGGTTCTAGTTAGCGAAACTTAAAAGGTCACACATTCGGAAATTTGGAATTTTCTTTTCTCTTTCCTTATTCTACTATAGGTTTTAATATTATTGGTGCAATAAGTCAGTAATATGCAGAACTTAAATAAAAGTAATTTGCTTTGTATTATTCAAATAATTAATATTTATAATTGCAAGAATGTAGATATTGAACAAATGAAATAAGATGTGACCACGGTGTAATGGTTACCACGGTGTAATGGTTGGTATACCTGGGTTTATTAATCCAGGGATCGTGCGTTCTATCCCGGTCAGGACCGAATTTGGATTAATTCTTTAAAAAATAAAGTCAGAAGTGTTCGCTTAAATGCCTAGAGTAATACAGCGATGATACATAAACGATAATATGCACGAACAAATCAATATGTCGTGTGTCCCTTTACAAAATTTGTAAATTATTGTTTTTCGATAACCGTTGCGAAGAGCTGTAGTACACACTTTCACGAACAACGATCAAATTTCTTTTCATTGAAAATTACTAGTATTTCAATACAAAGTAGTTCAACACGTCAACACGAGCATGATTTTTATAATAGATATGATATTATGAAACCCTGATACAAGTTAATAATAGCCAATGTCACGCGGTTTAATTTGAAAAGATCACCATAATTAACGATTGAAAAGAAATTTAAATAAAAAATACCGACTATTAACAATCCACGGTACTTTGTAGCACCAAGTCAGAACAGGTTTCTTTATTTAACTGCACAAAAAGTGTTAAATTTCATATAAGGAATTTACTAATCGGAAGTGGAGGTGTATATAACGTCCCGTAGCTAAGGTAAGGCTTATAGTTACGTATTAATTGCATAAGTTGGACACATATATAAAAATAACTTAGTTCTGAGTTAAATAATAATAATAATAATGTTCTTTCATATTTCAGCCCCGAATTTCTGTTATGAAGCATACGCACACATACGCACAACATACGCACACATACGCACACATGTTTTAAAGTAACGTGTATCAAAGGCCTATTCAGGGGTGGGCCTATTCAGGGGTGGTATGAAATACATATGATAATCACCTGAAAATGCTTTCAATTGAAAGTCGCGGGCTCCGAAAGAGGAGAATCAAATAGTTCCATATGAAAGCTTTCTTATGGAGATCATTTGAAAAGTATATTATACATATTTTATATGTGGCAAGATGAAAATGATTCGTAGAGTGTGGAAAAATGAAACGATGTTCATTTATATTTATATTTATCAAAACTGTCTCATTAGATAAACGAACGTACTTATAGGCTTATGAATCGGGCATAGGCAGCTGTCACACATACACGACCATACACAGTTGTCGCACATACCCGGGCATACGCAGTTGTCACACATACATGGTCCTACGCAGTTGTCACACATACATGGTCCTACGCAGTTGTCACACATACCCAGGCATACGCAGTTGTCACACATGCACGGCCATACGCAGTTGTCACACATACCCGGGCATACGCAGTTGTCACACATGCACGGCCATACGCAGTTGTCACACATACACGGCCATACGAAGTTGTCACACATGCACGGCCATACGCAGTTGTCACACATACACGGCCATACGCAGTTGTCACACATACCCGGGCATACGCAGTTGTCACACATACATGGTCCTACGCAGTTGTCACACATACATGGTCCTACGCAGTTGTCACACATACCCGGGCATACGCAGTTGTCACAATGCACGGCCATACGCAGTTGTCACACATACCCGGGCATACGCAGTTGTCACACATGCACGGCCATACGCAGTTGTCACACATACCCGGGCATACGCAGTTGTCACACATGCACGGCCATACGCAGTTGTCACACATACCTGGGCATACGCAGTTGTCACACATGCACGGCCATACGCAGTTGTCACACATACATGGGCATACGCAGTTGTCACACATACATGGGCATACGCAGTTGTCACACATACATGGGCATACGCTGCTGTCACACATACACGGCCATACGCAGTTGTCACACATAAAACGGCCATACGCAGTTGTCAAACATACATAATCATACGCAGTTGTCAGCTGTCACACATACACGGCCATATGCAGTTGTCACACATCCACGGCCATACGCAGTTGTCAGCTGTCACACATACACGGCCATATGCAGTTGTCACACATACATAATCATACGCAGTTGTAAGCTGTCACACATACATGATCCTACGCAGCTGTCACACATACACGGCCATATGCAGTTGTCACACATACATGATCCTACGCAGCTGTCACACATACACGGCCATACGCAGTTGTCACACATACATAATCATACGCAGTTGTCAGCTGTCACACATACACGGCCATACGCAGTTGTCAAACATACATAATCATACGCAGTTGTCAGCTGTCACACATACACGGCCATATGCAGTTGTCACACATCCACGGCCATACGCAGTTGTCAGCTGTCACACATACACGGCCATATGCAGTTGTCGCACATACATGTTCATACGCAGTTGTCACACATACACGGCCATACGCAGTTGTCAGACATACATGGGAATACGCATACATGAGCTTGTTCAGTTGTCACACATACATGATCCTACGCAGTTGTCACAAATACACGGCCATACGCAGTTGCCACACATACATGGACCTACGCAGTTGTCATACATGTATGTGAACACGCAGGTGTCACCTACACGGCCATACGCATACAGCTGTTTCATATGAATATATATTTAATTTGGTACATAGTTAGAACTGCATGTTTTAACATATTTCACATTTAAAAGTAATAGGTCTTCGTCTGGTTTTTGAGATGACCCATTTTCCATTTTCGAAAAATCACATTTTCGGAAAATCGCCTATGATTTCAGTACAACCTAATTTACAAAAACAATGAAATTTAATCGCAAACACTCAAATTTCATTAATTGTTCAAAGTTCAATGAGTATGCTCCTGCGCAAATACAGTGGAATTATTACGTGTGCGGTCTTGCAGAGACGCGGAAAAAAAACACATTCGGGGCATTTCAAAAAAGAAAGAAAATGTGCGATTCGATTTTTTTCTTCTTCAAAACTTCTATTGCCAAATATTGTGTACTTAAATATAATAAAATGAAACAGAAAAAAAATAGAAATGTGCCCCTGGGATACGGATGTCCCTACTGAAACCAATCAGCAGAAAACGTAAAATGTTACGAATAAAGGGCCGTAACTCATGTAATACAGGGTCGATTTTGACGTAGAATTGGTATACAAATCTTGACACCATAGGTAAGCATCATGTAAAGTTCCAAAACAATCGGTGTTAAACTGTGGGAGCATAGCCTGTAGACACACTAACTATTTTAACGAAAAAAGGTCCGTAACTCGGGTAATCACGCGCATCTTGACTTCATAGGTAAACATAGAAAGAAATCTACGCACATGTACACTTTGTAATGCTCATTTGTTGGGTGATGAATTTCACTATTTATTTGAAAACATTTTGCAAGTGACAGGAAAAAATATATCGGTCAATACAAATCCAAATTCTGTTAAATATGAGATATTAATGAATAGTAAAGAAAATAATACATTATTAAAATTAGCCAGCTTTTGTGAACTCATTCTTAAAGCTTGTAAATAACTGGATATAGTTTTGCTCAAAGACTGATAGAAAAAAATGTTTCTATCATCTCAAAACATATAGATATTCACATTGCACATATATATAGTTTATGTTATATAAATGTATACACTCATTCTCTCATATGCTATGCTTATTAGTTAAAAAATATATATAAAAAAAAAATAGATAGCAAAAATACATTACTAAACATGTAAATCACTATTCGATGGTAACAAATACTAATCATTTTTATATTGTTTTCGCTGGATACTGTTAATTGCTTCCTCCGTGTTCGAGGGGTTAACGACTTGTACAACCTACTCGCCTCTCACCACTGCGGGTTCTAATCCCGCTGGTAGCTCAAATTATAAGTGAGAAGTGTCGAGTCTTACTGATGGCGGGAGGTATACAGCACTGGTTCTACCCAGGTCTGCCTCTACAACAACAACAACAAACCGACTGTCATACATAACCTAAAACGTGTTGAAAATGACATTAAACCTGAGAGCCATTCTGACAAATATAGCCTATAATAAGTATAATTATAGTATAATAAAGCAAGAAAGTGTTTTTGATTTAATTAGCATATGATTTCGCAAGTATTTGAACTGTATTACTGAAATAAATATTGGTTTATAATAGCTTTTATTTTAACCTTTACAAAACGAGAAAATAGCAAACATCAGGGGCTGATCTTGGAGGGGGAGCACGATACCGTCCATTTCTAAATGCGTTTATGGTTCTTTGGCTTCTCCTGCGTTAGTTGAGGGTTTGCGAAGAAGTCTTTCGCGTTTTAGGAAACGGAGGTTGGGGCGAGGGGCAGGGGAAGGGCGTTTGGCGTCGAGGCGGCCATTTTGAAGGACAAAACGTAATTTCATGATTATTAACCGACTGTTTCCCATATCTGACCTCATATTGGCACGGGTCTGATATTATGTTGAACTGACATAATACGAACCATTTCTGGTGGTAAAAACCACAACGCGCATGAAAAAGTTTATATAAGAATTACCACAACACTTACAAATGTAGAAACTATTCTACATAAGAGTAACGGAATATATAATAATGTAATAGTTAAAATCGGTATAATATCTACTCTTGTGAAAACGTTGTCACCGTTCTACTAGACGACACGTTTATTTGTATTCATAATATTGATAGAGCATCTTGAAAAAAACTGACCAATCAGTATCCTTGATGTTCAACCAGTTAACTGTTAACATTAGGGTATCTAGAGTGTCATTCTTTTAAAATCCTGCATATTCCATGCACATTCATGCAAATTGATTATATGTATCTTTTAAAATCAAAATCTTGGAAATTGTCGTTTTTTTACTCTGCCAAAGATTTCTATTTTACTATAGAACCAAAGGATAAAAACTGAGTAACACAAATGTTATCACCTACTGAAAATAAAATAAAATCTCAACATCTCTGCGATAGAAAATTATGAATACGTGTATTCGTTAGTATGTATAGGATAGAGGCTATGCAAAGAAATCTGCACCATTAAGAAAGCGGAAGCGAGGAAGCGTAGCGGCCGAAGAGAACTATTTACCATTAATAAACCGAAAGGCATGGGGCGTAACGACCGATCACGGTTTCGTAATGGTGAAGATGTCTCTTCATAGCCTCTATCCGACTCAATGTTTACCACAGTTTATTGATAGTCTCTATATAAATCACGCTATTGCTGGTAGTAAAATTGTGCACGTATTTGAAAATTTGAGGCAACTGATTTGTTGAAAACGTTGGGTAAACACTTAATTCGGCTAACGGTTCGGATTTATTGACCTTAATTATATGTGTAGTAGAGGCAGGTTCTCCTACAGATGGACGCCGGTTCGCCTTTGCCATAGCGGAAGTCTACGAGGAGATGGCATGTACGACAACAGACCTACATGTGCTGGCGGGGCTACTGCTGTGGTGCGCTATCTACTTTGACGAGACAGCAACAGGTAAGCAACTATTACTGTCTGTCACATGACATTTGCTATTTACTTTATTTGCCATTTGCCAGTTCTTATAGGTATTTGTCACTTTGCCAATTGCTATTTGCCACTTGCCATTTGCCAATTGCTATTTTTGTCACTTGCTATGGTATATGCACCATTTACCATCGTGGCAGCAGAATCACGAGGCACACTACATCCCGGTATCCCTAGGAAACCCCGGTACCGTAATTTAAATATTGAGCGATAATGACGTGTATCAAGAACGTGTCAACACAATGATACAACTTGTAAATGATACATATGGCAATCTTGATTTTTCAAAACCTGGCGGCGTCCCGTTAGTTTTTCTACATAAAGTGCATTTGTTCAATCATATTAATTACAAGAATAGTTTAAAGCAAACTCTTTTCAAACCCATGGTAGAATAACGAAAAAAAGATGAAAACTGTTAAAATTGTATTTAAATATATGCAAGCAGATTTAAAGTCAAAATGATGCTGAAATATAAGTAATCGAGAGGCTGGTTTTAGTTCTTGATAAATACTTCGAGATTGCCATGTTTCCCTTTAATAATTATTTACTTAAGAATACGGTGAATTATCGTGTAATATATCACGGTTTGGAGTTCAATTGTAAACAATAATTTCACGAGCCCGAAGTGCGAGTGAAATTATTGTTTACAATTGAACGACAAACCGTGATATATTACAAGATAATTCACCGTAAACGATGTTCTATTTCTATTCTAATACAAATAAAATGTGAAAATAACGCACACATCTGAAATCTTTCGCATTGCTTAACATTGCAAACGTTACAGTGATATTTTTCGCATTGCCGTGCTTATTCTCCTAACGTTGCAAACGTTACAGTGATATATAGTTGAACATAACAGATATTTTAAACTAGGCTATATAGTGCGAGTGTATTAGAATAGTTAGTATTCCATTTATTCAGAAGACGCCGACGATATAACGTGTGTGATAAACAGACACTCATGGTTGCATCCTGACAACCTTGTAGTGAGCTGGCGACTTCCGGCCGATGTACAGACAACTGCGGTTAGAGAACAGCTGCACGCAGAGGTCACGTGGTAATGTATTTATTACATATATATTCGTTTTGCTATTTTATTTAATTCGAATTAATTCTGAAATATATTAATCAAAAACACCTTTATTTGAGATCATACCGAAACATTGGTTAAACAAAACACAATTAAAAAATAAAAATGAACACGAAAGTTAAATGGACACCCGGCAATCTTGAAGTCATCATCAACCATTAAGTCATCATCAACCATTAAGACATCATCAACCATTAAGTCATCATCAACCATTAAGTCATCATCAAGCATTAAGTCATCATCAACCATTTAGTCATCATCAAGCATTAAGTCATCATCAACCATTAAGTCATCATCAAGCATTAAGTCATCATCAAGCATTAAGTCATCCAAGCATTAAGTCATCATCAAGCATTAAGTCATCATCAAGCATTAAGTCATCACCAACCATTAAGTCATCATCAACCATTAAGTCATCATCAAGCATTAAGTCATCACCAACCATTAAGTCATCATCAAGCATTAAGACATCATCAACCATTAAGTCATCATCAACCATTAAGACATCATCAACCATTAAGTCATCATCAACCATTAAGACATCATCAACCATTAAGTCATCATCAACCATTAAGTCATCATCAAGCATTAAGTCATCATCAAGCATTAAGTCATCACCAACCATTAAGTCATCATCAAGCATTAAGACATCATCAACCATTAAGTCATCATCAAGCATTAAGTCATCATCAACCATTAAGTCATCATCAAGCATTAAAATTAGCATCTCCATTTATTAATCCAGTATCATTTTGACTTTAAAACTGCTTGCATATCATTAAATACAATTTTCATTTTTTTCTTCTCATTCTTCCATAGGCTTATATATATTATTGGTGCAATATAATCAACAGTTAGTAATATGCAAAAACAATTTGCTTTATATTATTGTTATAGATCTAATTAATATGAATAGTTTATCAATTTCAAGTTATGTAGAAAACTACCGGGACGCCGAGAATTGTTAAAACATCAAGATTGCCGAGTGTCCTTTTAATAAATGTCATCATATGTTCATAGCATGTGAAATTAGTAGGTCAGTACAATAGGATTATTACCAGAGTAGTCTCGTAGGTAAATGCCAGATCAAGGATCACACTCGAGGCTCCACCACACTCGAGGCTCCGCCTCTCGTGAGATCCTTGATCTGCCGTTTACCTACTCGAGGTGATACAAACCTTCCAGAACACGCTACTCTAGTAATGATCCTTTTTTTATATACCTCCTACACATGATTAAACATATTAACATTTCTTATAAGTATGCAATAAAGAAGGTTTCTAAATGTTTCAAGGCTTATTTTTTGATAAAGCGTAGAAGGTAAATGGGACGTATTTTAATATATTTGGGGGTGTAGCTACAGCTTACAAGTTAAAGTTCATTGGTGCGACGTACTTGTTTGTTTGTTTGACGTAACGTCGTCTTGACGTTCTCGTGCAAATTGGTGTAAATGCGAGAATAATTAGGAATTTCCCTGTTCTATTTTAAGTAGGATAGTGATACGGAATCTATTTTTAGTAGCATACTGAAACGGATTCAGAAAACCTCTAGAGGTGATTCAGGTTTTTGTATTCCACTGTAAGAAAATGAAGGTTCTATGTATACAATTATTGATAGGTATATAATAAATAGAGGATATTTGTTGTTTTGGAGTGAATAACACATTTTATTTCATCGAGAAGTGAGAAAACTTTATACTTTCACGAATGCGGATAATGAGTGAAAATATGAGTTTTCTCACTTCGAGATGAAATAAAATATGTTATTCACGACGAAACAACAAATTTTCTTTTTATTTTATGATTTTACAAACAATTATTTAAGCAATTTCAGTAACTAAACCATTTTACACACGCTTCTTTCCTAGTCACGATGACGTAACTAAATGTTAGATGACGTCACCTTTTTTGAAACCAATAACGTCAAAGAAAGAAAGTAAACAATGGATTTAACAGTATAACAGTAGGAATATCTTGTGTTACTGTGCATGCATTTTGTGTCGGTTGTACATTAAAAAAGTAGTCCCGGATCACTTTTATTTCACTGATAAAACAGTATTTCATTGTTTATCATAAAATAAATACTTCTTTTTTCTCACTTCTCGATGAAATAAAATGTGTTATTTACTCCAAAACAACAAATATCCTCTGTATATTTCAAATATCTATATACATTATGTCCTTCTAACTTAAAATGTACATTTTAGGGATAATGGGAATTGGGGGAATTGTTCTGAAACAACACTGACGTCATGCATCTGTAAATATGGCGAACCTAATGTCATGGATTTTAGCACCGAATTCACCATCAGCGTCGCCATAACAAACAATGTAGAAAATACAACTTTGTTTCAAAAGGAATGGATGATTGACCCACTCAACTATAGTAAGAACTTGGCATATCTATCCGACAACTTTTAAGCGTATTATTTGCTAATTTCTCTGAAGGTGGACTTAGTTTTAAGAGATTTCCCTTTGACGGGATGTTCTTTTATTTCCTTTGTCTTGTCAGTTCGGGAGCTGAAGACAGGATGATAGCGAGGTAGAGAGGTTGTGACGTGTACACAAATGATTGCCTACATACCGTTCGTCGTCGGTAACCCTGTATTTACAACTCTTTTTTGTGTTGTGTTTGTGCTGTGTACTTTCCTTTTCATTGTATATTTAATTTGCCCACTGTGGTACAATGCGGACCTACGGTACCATTGCGTTTGGGTGCTGTGGTTTCTACGAGTATTAGACCATTTTTTTCTCATTTTCTTACTCAAACGTTATTTAAATTCGAATTTAGTATATCTGTGGATTTATGATTTTAATCTAATTATTTATTTCAGGGAAGCCACCATTAATTAACAGCGTCATGGCGTCAAACACGAGCAGCACGTGTTTGGAGGTCATGTGGCAGTACAATACCTCATCATCGTGCTCAACATTCCCGCTAAAGCTGTACCAAATTGTGTACCGAAACATGGACCTGCCGTTGGAATGGAAGGTACAAACTGTATAAATAAACACATATATCGATATAATACTGAAAAACAACAGTAATTGGATATCATAAAATTAACATAATATATTGTAAGTAAACAATGACCCATAGCTGTCAAGGTCCTATGGAAGTCTAGACATAGATGGTGCCCAAAGGGCGATTGCCCTCTTTTTTACGGGGTAAGTTGTCTGAGAAGGTATGTTATTATGTCAACTCATGTCAACTCATGTAATGAGGAAAGTAATTATGTCAACACATGTAACGAGGTAAATAAGTATGTCAACACATGCAACGAGGAAAGTAATTATGTCAACACATGTAACGAGGTAAGTAATTATGTCAACACATGTTACGAGGTAAGTAATTATGTCAACGCATGTAACGTGGTAAGTAATTTAGATTAAGCAGGCGTCACACTGTCCCGAAATTGATACCAGATGGCCATACGAATATGGAATTTTGAATTTCGCGCGAAGAGGGCCCCGATCTTGGTGAACAGCCAATGAACAGCCGAAGCAAGTACGATGCCTTCAGAAGGTCACACGATGGCACCCGAACCACACACGAAGGCAACACGAAGATGTGAATTTTTATAGTAGTCTATACCCGCAGGACACACGAAGGCCACACGATGGCTACACGACGTCGTATTTAGAGTACGATGCGTTCGAACTAGGTCACGAAGGCGTCACGTGACCTCCCGATGGTATAAAACCTTCGGCCGACCGTGGGAAATTCAATTGCTGATCGGAGATTATTGGGAGGAGAACACACAGTACATTTCAACTTTATTTCAAATTTAATTCAACTTTAATTCAACTTTAACATGCCACCCAAGGCAGGGAGAGGCAGAAGGAAGAAGCTGGCTGATAAATACAGAACTCAGAAGAGGAAAGCAGAGGAAACTGAGAATTTAGAGGTCCAAGAAGACAGCACTGAGTCTCCAACCATAGAGAGAAGGGTGAGGAAATCCAAGAAAGATGTCAGTCCTTGTCCAAGTAAAACTCCAGAGGGGTCCCAAGAGGGTTCCAGGTCTCCTCAGCGGTCTGAAAGGTCTCTTCAGCAGTCCCAAGAGTCTCGGGAGCATTCACCTTCTCCCCCTCCTCCTCGTAACAGACAGCCCGAATCCTCGGATGATGAAGGTAAATATTTATAACTTATTTTTGGTATGGATGGGGGGCAAGAGGGGTTATTGATTTTGTTATATATTCCCATACATTGTTGTCCTGCATGTACTTAAAAAAATTTCCATTTGGTATCTTTTCAGATGAGTCAGCTTTCCCCGCCCTCCCTGCAGGCAAATCCAAGTCCAAGCCTGAAGTGGGCAAAGGCAAGGGCGACAAAGGGAAAGGCAAGGCCCAGAATGAGAACCCACCCCCTGGTGCACCATACAGCTTCACAGAGGCGCAGGAGGAGGCATTCGCTCGCTGGATGGAGAGTTAGAAGCTACTGTATGACATGAAGGACAAACAGAACAAAGACAAGGCATTAAGGAGGCAACTATTCGAGGGAAAGGCTGCGGAGTACGGGGTGGATTGTAAGTATAAAAAAATTACATTTCAATTACTTTGAAATATTTGAAATCTATTTCAGATTCTTAACATACATTGCTGTCAATGAACATTTCAATGATTGTACTAATTATTTGTTTTGATTTCTGTCATTGCAGATGATTCAATTCAGAAATGGTACCACACACAGAGGACTCGATTCTCGAAGCTGCGGGAGGGCCAACCCAAGAAGAAATCCAAGAGGTCCGGTGATGGGCTGTCGAGTGGTGAGGAGGAAGACCCCATCCTTGCTGAGGAGGTCAGTGAGAATGACAGTGACCGTGACAAGTTCATCCGCCGGGTCTTTTGGTTCCGGAAGCCACACATCAGACGTCACAAGAAGGATACACAAGCTAGTGTGAGTATATCATTAAAATCAAATTCACACTGAACTTTGTTGAAAATTTTCAATTTCCAAAATTATATAACTTTCAAATGTACTTATGTTTGTTTTCTATTTTTGTCTTTGTAGTTTAAGGACAAGTTGGCCCTGGCTGAGACTGGTGAGCTGGCTGGGAGTGACGACAGTACCATGGCAGGCAGTCTTGCAGACGAACCCAGGGAGTCCACCAAGAAGTACACTGGCTACCCTACACCGAGACCTCCTTCCAGGACCAGAACAGCTGCTGAGGACCGACCCGAGTCTCCTACCATGGAGATGAGAGTTACCGGAGCATCCCGTGATCTCCAAGATAGGCTGGTTCAGCTCATCACTCGAGAGCAGCAAGTCAACAGGGCCACTCCTTTCTGCAAGTACCTGGAAACCGAACTGGATCGTCTGCATGATGCCTGCCTGGAACCTGCGTATGAGGAGATCACCACAGTTCTTAACCAGTAAGTATATAAAACTGCATAAATTTGAAATCCATTTATTTGATGTCACAAATTTTATTGCATGCTAAATTTGAGCTTGTATTAATCCTATGCT